>JANHAO010028671.1:0-10550 GCA_026873985.1 Saraca asoca
CCGTACCAGTCCCAATCCCAGGCCAGACAAAATTATACCAGTCCCAGGCTAACCCGTTAAACCCAACCCATTTTGACACCTCTAAGTATGAAAAACCCACAACCGTGGCCCCGCCCTTGCCTACAGATCCTCCACCTGTGGCTTTTACAACCAAGCTGGCTCCAATTTCGGTGCCTCATTCAATGCCACCTAGTGCAATGATGGCACAACATATTGGTCAGCAGTTACCGCAAGCGTCTCAAGCACAATTCACTCAACAAAACTTACATTATATGTCATATCGGCAAAACATGTATTCAGTTGGGCATCAAAATTCTCAACACATTCAGTATATACATGGTCAAGCTTTTGAAAATCAGAAGATTTTAAAACAACGATTCTGAAGATGGATGAAGTCGATTTTAAAAATGGAAGCCAAGTAGATTTTTCACCATCCCAATATCAGCATAAGACTGTCTTGTCTGTTCAAAACCTCAAGATTTTAACACAACAATTTGTCTTGTTTGTTAAAAAAATGGATTGGCCTGCGGATTGTATCAAAGATTTATTGACATGTTTAGGTCTGATTCTTAAGTAATTTGGTCCAATCAACTCTGATCCGTCTATTTAACCCCCTATAACCCCCGATCTGACATGTTTGGAACCGCTTAGCCCCTTGCCCATATGACATCAACAGGCGTCGGATCATTATTGACTATTTGCAATATGAGGATACTGGTCGTATTCTCCCATTTCTCACTTCTATACAATAGTATGAATTCCATTATTTGCATCATTCAAATGTTGCTTAATATTTATTCTAATTTATATTAAGAATTTTGTTTAACCATATATTAAAATTTTTGTATTTTTTTTTCAAGAAATTGCAACTTTATACAAGGTTTTGCATTTTTAATAGAAAGTAATTTTATATGAACTTTATATATATCAAATACAAAAATTTACAATTCTATCCATAAAATTTGAAATACATTTTCTTTAAGTTATAAGAAGTAAGGATAAAAATTAATTTATAATTCCTGTAAGAAAAAATACCTGTAAATTTTATTTAAAATAATATATGGTATGATAACCGTTATATTAATCCAAGTTACTAGTCATCATCTACATGCACTTAGATATTTTCATCCAAATCATCGTGAGCACAGGAAAATGTTTCAATACTTCAATTGTAATATATGTTTTTATTCTTAAATAATAAAATAACATCAATGGTTAGTTTTATTATTTATAATTTTATGGGATTCACATACATTAGAAATTATATTTTTCAATTTTCAAGATATTAATAATTGTAATTGTCTTCATTCTAATAGGTAAAGATAAAAACACATATTATAATTAGAGCATGTAAGCATTTCTCCATGAACATACATATAACAAATAAAATTCATCTCCTCCTATTTCTTATTTTTTACATGCCAAAAAAAAAAAATATTACCCTAAAATCCCACAAGATTGAATAAAATTGTACAAACAATTAATGGTTTTGTTATTCTATAGATAGATGCATTCAACGGTTGTAAAGACTTTTTGGATAACCTTGCCAGTCCAAACAAAACCTAAACCGAGCCAAACCAATCCAGTTTGATGCGTTGGATTTATTTGTTAATTATTCTCAAAATCCTCCCTCTTTCTTTTTTTTAAATTTCTAATAGTCTATTTCTCATAATATTAATCATAACTTATTATTATTGAGCTCTATTCCGACATTTAAGCCTGTGTAGATAATTAATTTTTGTGAGCATTATTTTTAGATTTTTTATAATGGATTATTGACCTAATTTGACTAGAAATTTCAACTCTCATCCTATGTGTTCTTATGATTGTCATAAGGATTTCTGATATATAAAAGAATAAGATTTGCGTGCTTTCTCTTTTTATCGTTTATCCATTTCTTTCTATTTTTTTCATTTAAGAGAATCATGAAAAAAAGATTCATATTTAAATATATTATTTAATTACAAATCTATTGATAACTGATAATTTATTTTTACATATATATACGATAAAATGTGATTAATGTATTTTATTTACGGTTAAATCTTTAAATTCTAATAGTCATACCAGATTCTATTAAACATGTTTTGTGACTATATATTATTTTTCTCGTAATGTATTTAAATTGTTCATGAAATTAAGAAAGGATTGTGAGATTTTGTTTCAAAATTTGTATCATACAGTACAAATTAATCTGTGATTTTGATGTGAATAATTTGTTATTTTAGATTGGTGTTTTTTTTTTTCATGGATCAATTGTAATTTTTTGTTATGTATAAAATCACAAATTAAAATTTTTTAGATTTTCTGAAAAACTATGTTTTCAAATTTGAACAATTTAATCAAATCAATTTGCAATTTTATCTTAGATCAACGTAACATTCAAAACACACAAATTAATTGATGTACATATTGATTATTTTTTGGGTTTTATGATAAGAACATGAGCTCGGGTATTTGAGTTTTTCCAGAAAACTTTTTGCTAAAATTGAAGTGATTTATGGATTAAATAATCAAATTGATTCATGTTTCTATCATAAAACAAAGATTTGAAAAATAAAATCCATGTATCAATTTGATTAAAAACAAAAAAAGAAAACACAAAGAATTGGTATTTTTTGGATGAATTTTTGGGCGGAAATCAAACTCGTTGGGTTCGGTATTTTATAGCAAAATTCAAATCAATTTGTGCAAATTTTGTTCAAATTAATGCATGGGTTAATCTTAGAATTGTAGTAAGATGAAAATCCATATAAAAATTTGGGAGAAGCTAGCCAAATTTGGTCAAATTTGGGACCGGTCACAACAGGTACAAAATTGGGTCTGGATGACTTGAATACCAGAGAACAAGTGTGGGCTGTGTGCCAACCTCCCGGTGCCCAATGACTGCGATTTAAACGCCATCCCGCTCTACTCTCCTATCGAGCCATATATTTTTAGCATTCTTTTAGAATTTGTTGGAAATGAAAATGATTTATTTATTATTTATTAATTTGATATTATTTAGAGTTGAAAATTTTATTGCATGATTCTTAAATAATATGCTACTATACAATTTTTATGAAATGATACAACATTGTTTACATATTTAAATAATTGGGAATTGATAGGTGCCATCTATGAATTTTGGTAAGAATCAAAATTTTTTAATATTATGCCTAAATTACAATTGATTATCTTTGTATGACTAAAATCATATTGATTTTGAAATTATTGATTTTGAAATTTGTCAATGTTATTGTCAAAGAGACGGATTGAAGTCGAGCGTACCAAATTCACCATATTAACTATTACATTTTATTTTCCCCTTTTTGCTTCCAAGCCAGCACTGTAATTCAGCATAAGAACCAATCTAAACTTTAGCAATTTTTTCTACAATTTTTATTTCAAATATTGAAATAAGTAAAAAAATAATCCTTTCCAACAAAGAAGACATCAACTGGAAAACGATTAGGCTTCAATTTCCAATAAAAGACGTTATTTTGGACATCCACCAGTAACCAAATACAGCTAAGATGAGTAAATAAACAAATTTTGACAAAAAAAAAAAAAGGAAACAAAGACTTCCCAAAAAATCTATTAGCATGTTTTCATAATCATGTCGAGAAAAATCTAACAGCATGTTTCATAATCTGCCAAAAATAGAACTTGGAAGCAAAAAAAGTAGAAAATGGAATTAATAGTAGCGAAAAGCTAAAATGAACAGAGACAACAAAACTGAAGAAAGCATTATTAGGTTGTGAAGCTGATAGTTCTTCCGATACTTGAGCTCTATCATCATCATCAGAGCTTGAAGTCGAATCTGGAAAGTGACAATCCACTGGCAAACATGTATAGAAGAAGAAGCAAATGTTGCCAAACACGTATGAACAGCCCAAGTGCCATGGAATTTAGGTTTTTGATACACAAACAGTAGAAGCAAGCCACAACCCTGGCAATGATGGTGAGTTTTCTCGACCTCAAGGTCATAGGCCAAACCTTAGCAGAGCTATTTCAAATAGTGTGATAGAGAATTGTTTTTGATTTAGGAATCTAGGCGTTGGTTTTGGATCAGTGTTCCTTTTTTACACAATAGATTTGGGTTTTTTTTTTCCTTCTTTTTTATTCTAGAGTCTATTGACTATTGGGTGGGCCCTGTTGGAAATTTGGGTTTTTTCACTTTTAAAATGGACCAAAACTTGAAAGCTTAAAATAGTGAAACAAGGAAAAAATCCTCTGGTCCGCAGGTTGAATCGTGTCTCTTCGCCCCAATCTATGTAGACTGAGACTTGCACGAATTAGCCTGAATAGGCCCGTGATCAAAGTGCACTATTTTCCCCCTGGTCTGATTTGCTCCAAATCAACTAGTCTGTGGGCCCAAGCCCATTTGACAATGCTACTTGTCACATAAAATATTCCATAAGTTAAATTACATAATGCGCATTTATGTTCTCTAACAAATTTTAATGTCATACCGTAAGAATGGTTGCAAGGTAATAATTAAACAAAAACGTTTTGAGAAGTTCATATTGAGCAACGTCAATTAGTCATTGATATCGTGTAAGAATGAATAGTTGAAATAAGTAAATGTATAGGAAAGCTTCACACATGAAGATTGTGAAAGTGGAACATTATGAAATAAATATTAGCTTTAAAAAGTAAGATGAAAATCACTAGGTATGATCAAGCTTGAATATTACTTTAATGTTAAATATTAAAATATGATTATATATATATATATATATTCTTAAATTGGTGTTAAATTTAAGAATTTAATACTCTTACGATATAAAATCTCATGATATTTTGTGTGATTGCGAACTCACTTATCATGAGACTAATCATGATAAAATAGTACTATATTCTTAAATTTTATTAGTGTTAAATTTTAAAATATAATTATATTATATTTTTAGATTTTAAATATTTTATCTGTGTTAAATTTAGGAATATAATATTATTTTACTAAGGAAAATTGCATATTTTATGAGGAAATAATTGACTTGAATAATATAATTGCAAGTGCAACAAAAATTCTTGTAGAATAATATGTTGTTTTATCTTTTCTCAATTTAGTATATATGCAATTTTATTATGTTATTATTGTTGTGAGACTAATTATGAAGATTAAGAGTTTCTAAAATTGTTTAGAGCTATCATAATTTATTTATTGTTAAATATTGCTTATGATTGTGTTTCCCTTTAACGTGGGATCAATTGTAATGAAAATTTGTGAATGATAGCTTTTGTTTTGAAAAGTTGTATAAGAGGTTGATATGTTATATTGACATAAAATTTTTAAATTATTTTATGATGACAATATTGCGTTTTTTGAAAATATGTTTTTGATCAATTTTTATAAAATATAAAATAATTATTTTTTGTTAAATATCATTCATTTTTGGCACAATTAACAATATTTAAATTTTATTGAATTCATGCCTATTGGTTATTATGTTAAACTTGAAAAATATTTTAATGGATATATTGTAATAGTCCAATAAATGTGATTTTGAGAAAATTTTATATATTTTATGGATTTTGAATTATATAAATTATGAGCATATCCTATTAGTATGACATTAATTGATATAATTATGAGAACCTTAGAATAAGGATAATGTATATATCTTTAAATAAAATTGATACCCTTTTTAGTGAATGTTACCCACTTTTGTATGAGAACTATATTTGGAACCCATTATAATTCTGGATGATGTATATTTAGATGACATGAATAATGTATGGATAATATTATGATATGTTTCATTTGTCTCAATTTTTAAATAAGTTCTTTGAACATATTGTTGCAATATTTTTCTTTTTCTTTTTTTTCTTTTGAAAAAGGGTAGAGACTTATTGTATAATTATGTCCTCATTATGATATTAAAATAATAGTTGGATTGGTCTAATGTATCTCTATTGTTAATAAGATAATTTTGTACTCAAGTATTTTATACATGTTTGTACCCTAAATGTTTTATATATATATATATATATTATATTGTTTATACTTGAGTCATTATAGAGGGAGGGTTGAGTCACAATTAAAAGGAAAGAGTCCTCTTTTGTTTAAATTGTCAATTGATAAATCCTTTATGGATATATGGTTGTGACAATAAGAGGTATTATTTTTTTAACTAATGTCAAACAGACATTAATAGTTATCTCAACAGGATATCATACTCACTCAGGTGTAGTCGAATCACTTTAAGTGGTAAAATAATTATGATTAATTAATAATCCATTATGGATATGTGATAATGATAGTGTGTGATATTATTATAAGGAACAACACCTCAATTGGAATAACATATTTTGGGGACAACAAATGTTTGTTAGTCTCATATTATGTTTGAGAGACTATTGCCACATGTTTATGTTATAGTGAATCTCCTACGACCTATTTCTCTCCATTATATTACTATTGGAGAGAAAAGTGATAAGTTTTATAATTATGATGATTAGATGGTTCTTTGACTTCATTATTAATATGTCATATTATCATTTGAAATGTGATTAGTTCAAATGAGGTGATTAGGTCTAGTGACATGTTGCTTAATGGGAGTTTTATGAGTGAAGTGTATTATTAATAGTTAGTTATATTATGTATGTGGGCACAAATAAAGTATAGCCCTAAAGTATGTATATATAAACTACTAATTAATAAATATATGGGCTTAGTTTAACCATGTATTGGATTAGTGGGAGTATATATACATGATGCCTTTTGTACACGTATGTCATAGGTTTTATGTGCTGGTGTTGCCCTATTTGTTGAATACACATGCTTTGTTGTGTTTGACATCTAGAAATATTTACAGATTATCTCATTTATTATGTTGAGATTATTGATTAAGTGTGTGTTTGATACACTAAAAAAACTAACTTTTAGCTTTTTTATATTTAGAAAGTATTTGGTGCACCAGCTTTTTTGCGAGGGAAAAGCTCTTTTTTAAGAAGCTATTATATGTAGCTTATAACTTATTAAAATATAACTTTCAATTATTTTCTTCTTAATTTATCTTTCTTCTTTTGATTGATTAATAGCTCATATCTTAATTAATTAAAAACTCTCATTTCTAAAATTTATTTTTTCTAATATTATATTATTTTAATATTTATTTATTTTTACAAAAGCCAAAGAGGATAAAAAAAACTTACATAAGATTGCACACTTGGCCTATGCTCATTAATTTAACATTAATAAATATAAGTGAGTAAATAAATAAATATATAATGTCATAAAATATATGTAATTAGATTTTAAACAATTTTATTCTTATTTTGAATATCTTAATTGAATCAATATATTTTAATCTCAAAATAAATATAAATTAATTTACTCTATATATTATTTAATGATATTAATATGTTTTCTATGTCATTTTATATTTATAAATTAGTTTATCAGCTAATTTTATTAAATATATTTAATACAATCAACTATCTTATCAGTTTCCTATTTTCAACTAGCAGCTAGTGAAATACTTAATAGTTGGCTTATCAGCTATCATCTACTTGTACCAAATAGACTTTGAATTTCATTTGGCATCTTAGGCAGATGCTTAAACCATAAAGTTGAGATTTACATTTAATCATGTTTATTGTTTATATATTTTTCTATTACTCCATATCCACTTTATGTTTTGGTCATAGAGGTGTAGGTCTCAATATGTGTGACATTAGCATCTTTATCAAATATAATAATCTACATGTTGAGAGCTTATGATCTCTATTGACGATAAAATTTGGTTTAGTGAATCCAAATTTTAGTCAACCCGAATGGTTCTTCAATACCCCAAACTACAAGTTGGTAACTTAAGTTTAAATAGAAAAGAGAGTGAGAAGGAGGAAGAATGCACATAGAAGTCTTTATCACGGTTCAACTAAAGTTAGTTTGACCCTTACGTCCACAGTGGTTTGTATTCCTTGTAACGTGGTGGTTTCTCTATTTGGTTGAACAGAGTTACAATATCAGTGCTCTCTCACTATACAAGTGCTTTCTCATTATTTTAGTAGAGTGTCTGCATGCTATTTCTTACTTACTTATAATGATATATCTTTCCCCTATTTATAGAAGCTGGGAGAGTTATAAGTGTAATTTGACAAATAGAAAAATGATTATTTTTATTGTCGTGGACAATAAATGCTTGACGGGTAATAAATGCTTGGCATTTCATTGTTAGATTTTGGAGGCTGATGTGTCGATTTTGGGGACTGACTTATCGGTTGGGAGAATGTGCCTTTGGGTGCTAACTAGACCTCGACGTTCTATAAATAATCTTTGAGATAGCTTGCCTGGCAGTCCGAGCTTATGTTGGACGACCTACTAGGTGGGGTTTATTGAATTTTCTTTTGTGTTACTTGGGTTTTACATGTAATTTAGGTAGTTGTTATTGTTGTCTCAAGCTGATGTGTAGCGTATTTTCATACTTTTCTTTTGTGTTATTTAGGGTTGAAAGGTTCTGTAGTTTAGGGCTAACGGTTAGTGTAAAAGTTTGTTTAGTTTAGGTGGATGTTGTTGTTGCCTCAGGCTAATGGGTGGGGTTTATTTGTGGGTTTTCTTTTGTTTTGTTTAGGGTTGAAAGGTTCTTTATTTTGGGGCTAATGATTGGTGTAAAAATTTAGGTAGATAGCTTTGTTTTTGGAAGTGGTTAGCAATAGTCATTTTATTGCGATAAAATTATGCTTTAGCAATTATTGTATTATTGAATAGTTAAATTAATTGTTAGCAAATCAAATAGATAAATAAATATGATTTATAATAAATTAAAATTAAATTGATTATTTTGAATAAATTTACATGCACCCATTGAATATTTGATAATGAATTAAATTATTAAAATTAATTTTTAACAAATTAAATAATTAAATAATATTTATAATAAATTAAGATTGTATTTTGAATGAATTTACATGCACCATTGCATATTTATTAATGAATTAAAATGTTAAAATTAATTGTTAAAAGTAAATAATTAAATAAAATGAATTTGGAAGCAACAATATTTGCAATGAAATAAATTCATTCACTTTGTAACTATTATATAAACTAAATGTTAATGTAAGGATAACATTTTTGTTGTAGCAAAATGCACCAAATTCTATAACATCTCCATGACAACAAAATGCACTAAATTGTATAGCAATTTTGTTATAGAAAAATGCACCTATTGAAAGTGGCCTAAAACCAAAAGTAAATTACATAATAAGGAAGGTTCCCAAAAAGACAACTAAAGCCCTATTTACATAATGTACGCTTTGCTAGACATTAGACATAGCAACATGACAATTCAATGCTAACCACTTGCACTTTGGCTTGCTATGTACACAACATTAGAGGTCGCTTTTGTAATGTTGCTTCTCATAGTTTCTTAAGATTTTTGAACTGTGGAGATGTGTTCCCTTGATTATTGGACTTGTATAGGTGGGTTGAATTGGTTAGTTGAGACATATGGTGTCTATTTCTTAGCTTTTTCCTGCATAATTGATAAAAAAAATATTTTAATCATTTAATTGTCCTCTCACTAAGCTTCTTAAGGTCTAAACTGACTCATTTGAGCTGTGATTTTGCATATTCAAGTTTTGTTTTAGTTGGGAGCTTTATGCAAAATTCTGTAGTATTTGGCCATTTTGAGCAGTTTTTATAATCTAGTTATAACTCGAGCGACACTTATCTAATTAATGTGATTCTTGTCTTATAGGAAAGCTAAGATGTAGATCTACAACTTTCGTGAAGGCCTCAAAGACTGAATTGCACGATTGGGTACCTGAAATTGGAGCTCAAGTCACAACTAGAATGTTGTCTTAACCCTGCCTCAAGCAGCCTGACCTTTATGCATTCAACAGACAATAACTAGAGTTATAGAAGTCCAATTAAGGTGAAACAAAATGGAAGCTGAGACATAAGGCCACATTTCTTATGAAGACTTCCAGAGCTGAATAGATCATTATGAGTGTGAAAAATGAGCTGCAACAGAAAGGCAAAATTGCTGCGAGCTGGACTTCTGTAGAATTGGACTTTTAGGCCCCAATTAGCTTAAAACTTAAACCTTTTGACCATTCCTTGAGGCAACCCCATACTTCATCAGATCCAAGTCAGAGAAGCAGATTGCAATTGGAGTTTCAAGCAAAAAGACAGGCCTTAGCAAAATGGTAGCAAGCAACCAGTCTGCACCAACTTCCTACCTGCTCCACCAACTAACAGATAGTTTCTCTTTCTTGGGTAGTTTTTGTTAAAATGGGTGTGAGGGCAGAAGAAAGCATTGTATTGTGACATATTGTAGCATTCTGGTTTTGGTTTTTCTCTACATTTTTCATGCCTCCACTCTATGGAAGGCTAAAACTGCTATAATCAGTCCAAAGGGGCTGATAACTTGAAGATTAATGTTGAGGTCTTGATATTTCATTTTACATTTAATCTATTGGTCATTTCTTCTCCTTTCCTCTTTGTTTTTATTGTGATGTCTGAATTGAATAGATTCATTTAGTTTAGATGTTAATATGATTATTGAGATTTTGATAATCACTTATAGAAGAGGATAGGAAAACTAAACAATGCATTGAGA
>JANHAO010028672.1:0-10547 GCA_026873985.1 Saraca asoca
TCTGTTTTTGAAAACAGTTTTTGAAAAACAGTTTTTGAAAACAAGCTGCCAAACAGATTTTTTTGTTTTCAGAAAACAGAAAAATTAGAAAACTATTTTTAAAAATAAAAAAACACCCTGCCAAACAGGGTCTAGAATATGGAATTTCAGAATTACCATTGCGTTATTGTGACCAGATCCTTTGTAGCCCACTGGTCAAAAAAAGCAAGCTGAAGGTACTGGAATAAAAATCAGTTAATATTAAAGAAAATGTAAAAAAAAAAAAGAAAGAAAGAAAAAAAGGGAAAGAAATTAAATGTGGAGAAAATAAAAGGGGAAGTTTACTCACAGAATTAACTCAATAATCCACTGCACAGTGTATATATATATATATATTAACAATTTTATAGAAAGTAGAGGGTTTTTACTTAACCCAATAATTCATTGCATAATATATCTATATCTATATATAAAATTTTATAGAAAGTTGAATATTTTTTGGAAGGTTGTTCATTGTGCAGTATTTTATTTTTACAATTTTATGAAAAGTCAAATTCATCTTAGAAGATTGAGTGTTTTTTTTTTTATTTGATTTGTTTACTTTGAAGTTTAAGAGAATAAACTAATGATAACAATATTGAATCTTCTAAAAAAATTAAACTTTTTATAAAATTATGAAAAAAATATGCAATAAACTATTAAATTAGTTCAGTTAATAAAATTTATTGTTAATACTATAAAAAAATTAAACTATTTATAAATATTACTATATATTTTTAACTAGGTTTAAAATAAATGCGCTGAAATGTCTTTAAATCGTTGATTTTATTCATTCTTAATTATAATTACAACTGAGAAATACTAATGGCAAAGAAAATGGGGGTTCGGGTGGGGATGATGACGCTACGCTGGTATTTTGGGATTATAAACATAAGAATGGGTGAGATGGGGGTGCTGTGGACACAGACATTGCTCTTTCTTCAACCGCAGAGCCCAACTCCAAGACCTAATATACCCTTTTCATTTCCTCCCATCTCACCTTCTGCAACTAGAATAAAAAATATAAAAAAAATCAAATTTTCAGGCACCCTTTTGCTGGTTTTTCTGTTTTCTGCGATTTTTATTCAGTGATTCATTGATCTGAAGGTAGAATCGCAGGAGGGTATTGATATGATTTGGGTGCTGGATTCTTTATTTACAAGCTTCATTGGTGCGTTTGCTACCTGAAACTGCTTTTCTGCTACCTCTTCTTTTGGTCTTCTTTGATGATTCTGATCATCAAGCTTATATTTTGTTGAACTCAGCTTGATTTTGCTTCAATCTGGTTGATTTTTGGCTTTGTGGGGTTTATGGGGTTATTTCAAAAACTGTTCATTGGTTTGTTGTCAGTTTGGCTCAGCTTAAGAATAGCGGAAACAATAAAATAAACCAGAGATGCTTGTGCTAGATAACGACTGAGAAAGCTTGGACGGCTTTTTGGTGAATGTGTGCCGTGCAAGTCAGCTCTTCTATGTTTTCTCCCTTTTTTTCTTTTCTCTTCTTGTTTGATCGCCTCCTGAGAAACTTTTCTGGGCATCTGATTATCATCACTTTAGCTTGAAAATTTCCTCTGGGATCAGGTTGCTTCCACTTTGTTCCATTTCTGAGGTATTTGTTTGTGTTTTGCTGCTTCCTTCACCCTTCCTATCCTACTTCCCTATTGGCAAATAATCACGGTTGGATTTGCTCCTTTCCAATGATGTGTATTTGAAGTTAATTGATGGCCATTTCTTCATTATACCTCCTCCTATCCCATCCTCCCTGGTGACCTGATCATATCGATCTTTTTGTTAATGAAAATATGGATTTCCTAGCTTAATCAGTCAAAGGATCCGATTTGTTTCCAGTCTGGGGATTAAGTCCATTTAAGTGAAATGCTATTGATGAACTTGAGAACTGTCAGCTATATATTTATTTATTTTTTGTTGCTTTGCTTCTTTTCTGGTTTTGTGAACTCTGGGAAGTGATTTATTTTTCGATAATTGTTTCAGGCTTACGCACTGATTTTGTCTCCCACCATGGATTTTTTGTGCTTCATCCATTGCAAGTATGGAGGTTGCAAGATCTGTGCTCATTGTAGTTCTCGGATATTTATCATGGTCTTGACTTTCTCTGTATGTCTTGCAATGGTAGTGGTGACTGTAACATCGCGAATGTGGATGCCTATGGTAGATACATAGTATGGGGTTGTTGAAAGATTAGAGTTACTTGAGTAGGATGTCTGTGTTCCAATTGTAGTCGCAAATAGGCACTAAATTATTTGCAAATCTTGAATACTGAAATTGATAAGGGTGAGAGTTAGGATTGCACTTTGGAGATGATTGGTTTTACCATGATCATGTAGTGAAAGTGCAAAAGGTGAGATGAACATTAGGACTCACACAGACTAGTCACATTGAAAATTAAAGACAAGGCTCTTAAATCTTCAGGAATATAGAGATTCATAGCACTGACTCCAATAGTAGTTATGGGCTTGCCACAAATACCTTTGAGTGAAACTGCTGAAAACATTGCAACGCTGCCATTAACTGCAGTTTCACATGGCAAACACCAGTTTTCTGATCCAAGTCCTTCTCAGATGAACAGGGTGCACTATAGAAGTACTAGTGAATTGGCTGCATACCATCCGGGATCCTCAGTTGGTGATTTCCCAAAGAAAGCCTCCTTAGAAAATTCGAATGTTTCTGATAATATTAATATGCTTAATTATAGGGGAGCTCTGGAGGTTACTTCCAATGTCCACAGTCTGAAGATTGGTTCATCTGATAAAACACATTGCTTTGCCTCAAAAAGTGGACGAACTATTCATGTACCTGCTTCTAGAATTGTGGGTTTTGAGTCAGGCCAAACAAGTTCTTTAAGTGATGGATCAGCAGGAATTCCAGCCGCTAAGATCCATTCTTCCACCTTTGCTGATGTCACAGCCAATGACACTGAACCTGCTAGTTCAGTGGCCAGGAAGCGACTACTATCACCACTAAGCAGTATGCTCTCCCCAAGCCATTTCAATGGTGATCCTCTTGACATTGGCTGCAGACATAATGAGATAGACTCTCGTGTCAAGAATGATAATCTGAAAAATTCAGTTACGCAAGATAATAAGAAGGCAAATATCGGAAGTAAAAACTGTTATACCATGCCTTCTTGGTCCTTTTCAAGTTGCTTGGGGCATAACACATCACAAGGTGCAGGCTCAATTTTTCTAACTGATGGACCTTTGCTGGAACATGGAAGACTGTTAGCCCATAGTAGCTGTACATCTGAAGCTGGAATTTGTCACTTCAGAGAATCATGTCACATAAGATCTCAGAGTGGTGCGGTATCTATTTCTCCTAAAAAGGTGAATTCACCTCCTCTTTCCTTCTCCCCTCTTGGCCCAAAGATTTCTGAAAGGATGAAAACCGCAGGAAAACTTAGAAATGCTGTTAAAGAGATGGGAAATTTCAATATAACCTTAAGGAGTATAGAACATTCACGTGACAAGTCTAACTCATGTCTTATGTTAAATCTTAAAGAAGATGAATCAGGAATTGCAAGTAAATCTTTTGAAGATGTTGATATTTTGTTCAAAGACCTCTATCCATCTTCGCTGGATGATACCGCTGACATAAGTTGGCCACTATCCCAAGAATCAGTCACCACCTCTCAGTCCATGAGGTTCACTAGAAGTCTGAGTGGGCTTCCAGTCAGGAGGTCTTTAGTTGGTTCATTTGAGGAGTCTCTTTTATCTGGCCGATTCTTAACTGGGAACCTTAGTAAGGTTTGTTGTTTTGCTACTTTTTGCAAGTGATTTACTTGTGAATGGTTTTAAATTTTAAATTATAAGACTGAAAGGTATATGACATCTAAATTTTGGATCCTATTTCTTTCTGTAGCAAATCGACGGCTTCCTTGCAGTGCTAAGTATTACGGGGGGAAACTTTTCTCCAAAATCACAGAAGCTTCCTTTTTCAGTGACCAGTGTGGATGGTGATTGCTACCTACTGTATTACGCATCCATAGATCTGGCTGGTAATTCACCATCAAACAAGTGTAAAGAACAAAAACTAAAACGTGGGCTTAGCAACGGGGATTCACAAATTGTCAAAAACCGCTTGCGTGTTCCCATGAAAGGACGCATACAACTGGTAGTGATGTACTTGCTAGTTTCACAATTTTAACACCGAGTTCTTATAAATGCACTTGGTTGAACTTTTTTCTTATTTTGCGTGGATGATTTGGTATCTTTGATATGGAGTAAAGTGCATGGCAAATGTATCATAATTAAATAGACAAGATAAAGCATCCTATAGTATCTACCTTCAGTTTTGCAACATGCTTGCGTGATCATAACAGTTGATTTTTTGGTGTATGTTTTTGAGTGAAAAGGCCCTTGATGTACTTAAATTGATGAAATTTTTTTGCTTACTTCATCATATACTCCAGATGGTGAGCCTACTGTTCATAAAGCTGCTGATTCTTTACTAGTAAAGATGCTGATTTCTTTAATGGTTTACAGCAATAGAATACAACTTGTGCTGCATTGTTTTTGTTCTTATCCTTCTCATTACATGTCTATTACATTTTCAATTTGCAAGTATTGACACGAGTGGAGATTGCCATCTAGTGAGTGAAAATCCTTGCAAGATCTTATTTTGGATTGCTCTCTGCAGGTACTAAGTAATCCAGAAAAGACCCCTGTTCATACTTTCTTTTGCAACTATGATTTGAGTGACATGCCAGCTGGTACCAAAGTAAGATTTGTCACAGTTTTTTATGAATACTCGGTCTGTTAATTTATCCTTCTTATTTTTTTGGTATCATCAATTTCAGCTTTTAATCTCTTCACTTTATGATGCCTATAATTTTAATTAGGAATCCAGCAGTATGAATCCTGAAAGGGAAATTGAAAACTGTAGCTTTAGTATATATGTTTAAGGTATAGGGGTCAGAAACCAGTTTCTTTGGACGTGGGAGTTTTGGTATGAAAGATAAATTCCTCTCAAAGGGAAACTATTAAAATTGGGTTAGACTTCGAAAAGTGTACTGAATCCATTTGAAGCATGAACTAAATCCATGTTCTTTTCCCTAGTGTTGATCAGTCCTTCACCAATGGTCAAGGGCTTTGCAGTTTTTCAAAAATGGCAATTTTATTTGCAAAATATCTGTTGCATTTTGTAAAATTGTTGTCCAAACACTTGAGGGTCACATGCTGATTAGCTTTTTTTTAATTGTGTTTTATTAGATGAGTGTATTGTAGGATTTGGTAAAAGAAGTAATAGAGCAATGCTTATAAGTTGGGAGTGTATAGCTTGCCTTTCTGCTAGAAGAGGAGGCTGGATTGGACACTATTATAAGTTTGCCAGCCTTGTTCCGTATAAGATAAACAACATATAATCAATTTGCAAATTATCCATTTCATACTGGGTAAGTTGATCTGGAAGGTTACTGAAATAAAGATCCAATTTTTTTGCCTTGGCTGGAGATGCTGATTAATGTCTGTGGTTTGTGCAATTGTGACTTTTAAATATAGAGAATTTTGTAGCATGCTAAACCTATAAACTTATTAATCTTATCAGATTATATTAAGATACAAAGTGGGAGAAAATATACAACATTAATTGTAAATTGAAAAGGGTTTCAGGGTTGCTGGTTTCAAGGCACTTAAGCAATGAGGTTTTGCATTATTTTTTGAATGCTTAACCATTGAGTTTAGTATGGGTCACGAAATAGCCCCCTTTTTCTTACCTCAAATTATATTTGTGGAGTTTAGAAGTGATTATTTCAAAGCATTGCTGCTCTTATTTTGTTTTTCAAATTTCTAATTCCTTGTTTGTATGCCTGTAGACATTCATGCGCCAGAAAGTCACCCTCGAACCTTCCAGCTCTACTTCCTCTCAGTTGAAACAAGGGACAACTGTTTCCAACTATGGCACTGCAGATAATGGGATTCCAGCAACACCAAAGAATCCGTACATATCATGTACTGGAGAAGAGATGCATGCAAATCCAGTTTACATGATGAATAAAACAAAATCGATAAATCAGAGAAATGAAAGAGGCTCTGGCTTTCCGAATATAATGAACAAAGACGAGCTATCCAAGCAACCTTCCAACAAGAAAATTCAGGGAATTTCTTCCTTGGTAAAGCTTAGTGATGAATGTGAGAGGAATGATAAAGAGGAACAGTATTGGGATAAAGCTTGTAATGCATCTGGAAGATCATTACATGCTTGTTCAAAGGTTAAAGAGAACACTAATAATGCTGGTCCACTTCGATATGCCCTTCACCTTCGCTTCGTATGCCCTTTTCCTAAAAGGACTAGTAGGTCAGTTCATAAATGCAGGTCTAATTCTCTTCCTGAGAAAACTAGCTTAGACATGGAAGGGGAACGGAGATTCTATCTATATAATGATTTGAGGGTTGTGTTCCCTCAACGCCACTCAGATGCTGATGAGGGAAAGGTTTGTACATAATGCCACATCAGTGCATATTTTCATTATTACATACTAAAAACTGTCATGAACAATATGATACCCCTGGAAAGTGCAAATGTGGGTTGGTACAAATGTGCTTGTTTTTTGTTCCATTAAGTTATTGTCATTATCATCATTATTGGTTCTTTTGTAAAGGTTTTGGAGACATTAAGGTGATGGGTGGAACTAATTAACACTGATGACTTAATTGCCTTGTATTCCTTATTGACTAGTGTGAGCAATGCTAGTTTGCCTGGTTTCCTGTTTGTAGTTTGGGAGGCATGTAAATTGTGGCCAAAATTCGCAGTCAATTCTTTCTGAAAATGAAAATTGGAAGAAAGGGGTGGAGGAGGGCTGATTTCTGATGAGAAATTTTCTTTTGTCTATTCTAAGTGGCTTATGTTCTGAAGGATGTGCTTATACCTGTCTATCGTTGTCCCGTGATTTATTAGAACTGTTCAATTTGAGGCTTAAAAATTTCTGCTGGATCTTTTGTAGCATCCACCGAGGGCTCTTAATATTATGACAATGCAATGTTGAACTAATTTATGTGTTCCTTTGAACAGTTAAAACTCGATGCAGTGTATCTGTCTGTTACATGATTTCTTGGCTTGCCTAATGTCTGACAAGTTTTGCTACTGTATGTTTGGCAGTTGAATGTGGAGTACCATTTTCCTGAAGATCCAAGATACTTCGACCTCAACTGAAAATTCGGTTTACTTTACCTCAAAAAGCAAGCTGCTTTGCTGACCATTTGTACATAGTTACATTGTTGATGATCTTCAGTCATATCCTCTGGAAATGGCACTAACCCCTCTTCCTCATGTAAATACTTTCAAGATCAATAATTTGATGGGTTATTTATTTCCGTTGTTGGCCTACTTATGTCAATCTTGGATGTCCCCAAGGCCATTTCTCGAGTTCCAAAATGGCTGCTTATAAATTCTAAAAAGGAGGAAAAGTGAAACACAATGCGCCCACTTGAATTGAAACTTGGAAAAAATTTTCGTCATGGGTGAGCCAAGTCGTAGAATTTCTATTTTACTTATACCTTAGGTGTTAGAATGATTCGTAGAATCATATATTTCTATAAATTATAATATTTTCGAAAATGAGTTCTAGAAATATATGACCTGTTTGGTAACTGTTTTTAAAACAAAAAAACTTGTTTGGTAAAACTGTTTTTAAAAATAGTTTTAAAAATTTTATTCTGAAATCCTATTTTAAAAACTGTTTTTGAAAACAACTCTGAACTGTTTTCAAAAACAGTTTTTAAAAACAGAAAAACAGAACAGATTTTCAAATAGGTCCATAATTTTTAGGAATATTACATTATGATATTTGATTTAATTTAAGAGTTTTATGTTTGATTTAATTAAAAAGATTCTTGAGAATATTATAGTATTATGTTTTAATAAAATATTAATATTTTTAAAAATAGTTAAATTATCAAAAGTATTCTCATCAAAAATTAAATGACTAACACTAGCAAGATAATTGATCAAATGTGATACGTAGTAGTTAACAGTGGAAGGTAATTGATAATGATCAACAGTGGTGGATAGTGGTTCACAGTAAAAGATGATAGTTGATGATAGTGGTGGGTAGTGGTTCACAATAAAAGATGATAGTTGATGATAGTCAATGATGATTGGTTGGATACGTGGTGGTTAATGACGGTAGTGGGTGATAGTTAACAACCGTAAGTAGTGGTAGTGGGTAGTGGTCTATGACAATGTGTGATAGTCAATGATAATGAGTGGTAGTGGATGGTGGTAGAAGGTGATTAACAAAGATGAGTAATAGTGAATTAAGGTGGTAGGACATTAATAGAAGGATGAGTAAAATAGTCTTTTTTATATGATTAAAATATTCTCATGACATCAAAATATAAGATATTCACCCCCCATGAGAATATTTTATGAAAATATTAGGTTAAAAATATTTTTGAATAATTTTTTTAAAATTTTGAATCAAATATGGGAATCTAACATTCTTTTATAATATTTCTGAAAAATTTGAAAAAAATTCTACGAATCAACAGCTGCCTTGCCTTAAAGACAGGGAGAGACATGAAACTTGAAAGGGAGATCAGTAGAGTCCTTGCATATTTGTACTGTGTTTCTCTTGAAATTGAAAAATTCAATTTTAAGAGTAAGATAGAACGCCTTTTAATTTTTCATTCATAGACAATGCAAGTAGAGGGTGAGAGAGTCCAATCGAATTTTAATATCTTTAAATTCGTTCATTTAATAAACAAATAGATTTAAATTTGACTTGTTTAATAAATAAATTTAAGATTAATTTTAAACCTGATTAATAAATGAACTTGAATCCGGTTATTTAGTTTGTTTAACTCATTTTTTCAGAAAACAAATAAATTTAATTAAAATGTAATAATTTTTATTCATAATTATAAAAAAATTTACATCTTTAATTTTTTATATTTCAAAATTCTATCCAAAAGTGGATTATCATTTTATCTTTAATTTTGTATATTATTAAATTTGGACAAATTGTAAAGTTATTTAATAAGTTACTTTACTAAAAAGAAATTAGATACTAAATATTTAAAAGATATTATCTAATAGAAAAATAAAGATAAGAGTTACAATTAGAATATGATATTTAAAAATAATTATATGATATTATATATTTTATACTAAAGTATTATATAAAATTATAATTTTTCAAACAAATTACTCATGAATTAAATAAATCGACCTTTAAGATTTTTAAATTTGACTAATTTATTAATCAAGTCTAATTTCATATTTAAGTTAATATGTTTATTAAATGAATTGAGTCGCCTTGAATCCTTATACAAGTTAAATTTAAATAAGTTACAAACAATTTGACACATTTATACTCATAAATATAGGATTTGTTTTTATCTATTGATATTATTCTTTTAATTTAGTGGAGGAAAACACTTTGCTTAGTTTTATGAATTAACACATCACCATTGGACTTTATTTAACAATCATTTTATTAACGAATAGCCATGCCATCCGTTGAGCTTTTCAAACTTATGGATGAGTTTGAATGAACCCAAATTCAAATGGATTATGATAAAACCATAGATATCCAAAATTTTGCCGTCTTTACTTTAATCACAGTCTAGTTTTTCACTTTCACCTTTAGCATCGGTTTGGGCTTACTTAAACAATGGAGGGCAAGGCCTGAGTTTGGCCATAATTTTAACTCAGCCAAAAAATGTGAAAACTTTTATTATGTCAAATAAAAATATAATTATTAAAGTATAATATTTTTAAATTGTAAAGCATATTAGAAGAGAAATATGTAAATATAAATATGGTTTTTATGCTAAAAAATAAATTTTTATTTATGCAATACGATTTGAATGTTACCTAGTAGAAAACTTGTGAGTCTTTCACTTACAAGTTATATACATAAGCTTTTTGATACATCTGCCCGCAGTTTATTCAATTTCTTTATTTTCTTTAACATGTATCATAGCATGGACGAATTTATGGGGCAGAGAAGCTGGTTCCTCATCTTGATTTTTCTTTAAATGTTAATATAAAATTTTAAAAATTTTGAAATCTCCTATCGTTGTTTTCCTTAACTTGTCCTTTCTAACTAATTACAAATTTAGGTTTGAATGGGTATGATTTAGTGTAGTATATAATAAGTATGTAAGAATTCATACGTGACCTTGCCTTTTCTTCACTTCCATACCCAACTAAATGATTCTAGAACATCTGAGAGAAGTGGGAGAGACAGAGACAAAGAAAGAGAAAGTGTGGGCCAATCTCCCATCCCAAAACAATTTCTTTTTTTGTGTCGAAAGTTTTTATAAACAATTGTTAATAACAAAAATAATTTTATTATAAATATTATATTTATTTAAATGTCTACAAAATCGTTTTGATTTATCTATAGGTTATTATGAATTATCTTATTTGAGTTTATCTTTAATTCTCCCTTAAGATTTAGAACCTTATATAACAATGATTCTACATAATTATAATAAGAGAAAACTTCCTTTATATTTTGATTTTTTGCATCAATTTCTCTAAGGGCTCGTTTGGTGGTCAGGATAGGATAAG
>JANHAO010028673.1:0-10557 GCA_026873985.1 Saraca asoca
TACAACCTTTATATCCAATTTCACAGAATGTATAGTCCAGGATGCAATAAAACTCAATCAAATTGGTCTAGGGCACCCATCCAGATTAACACAAGGTGGGTAGAACAATAACAAGTTCCAGCTTATCACACCTTCTTCTTCATTTGTTAGTTCCATGGCTTCACCCAAGTATTCCGATAATAATTGGAATCTGTATTTCCTATAAAATGATGACCATCCAAGTCTTGCTCTTGTTTCACATCATCTTACCAGCCTCAACTATAATACATGGAGCTGTGTTATGCTCATGGCCTTAAATGCCAAGAATAAGGCTAGTTTTGTTAATGAATCAATTCCGAAACCACCATTTGTAGATCTTCTTGTTGGTACTCGGTCCTGCTGCAACAACATGATCACATTATGGATTCTCAATCCCACTCCGAAGGAAATAGCAGATAGTCTGCTCTATTTAAAGAGTGCACAAGCTGTTTGGTCTGATTTATATGATTGATTCTAACAAAGTAATGTTCCATGAATTTTCCAAATTAAACAACAGCTCCACGGAATAGCTCAAGGATCTTTTAACCTTAATAGTTATTATACACAGATGAAAATTCTCTAGGACGAGCTCAAACATTTCCAGCCCGTTCCTGATTGTACTTGTAGCGGTATGGAAGCTTAGATATAATTTCAAGAATAAGAATATTTGATGTAGTTTGTGAAGGGTCTAAATGAAACATATCATGCAATATGAGCTTAGATCTTGATTTTTGATCCCTTACCTTCAGTAGCCAAGGCCTTCAATTTAGTTGTTTAAGAAGAATGACAACTAACTATTGTATCTCGATCTTTATCAGCTCTAACTGAATCGATGGCATTTCACATGACTGCAGCTCCTCCTTCTGTTACTATAGTTTCATTTCAGGGCAAGTCCAAACATGATCAACCATAGTGTTCTCATTGTGAAATTCTGAGACGTACAATAGATCGCTGCTACAAAATCCATAGATATCCACCTGGTTACAAGTTAAAATTAAAATCTCAGTCTAATTCTTCACTGGTAGCGAGCTCTAATCTAGCGAGCTCAATAACAATGAGCTCTAATCCCTCAATGGTAGTGAGCTCTAATTCTCCTTCCGCAACTATAAGCTCCGCTCTACCACAGAATACTTTGTTGACCTCTTTGTCGAACAATCAAGTACAACATCTCATTGTCCACCTTAACTCACAGTTAACTTATAATACTACTTCTGAGATTTGATCTGCTCTGACCCTTCAATCTCAAATGTTTATGGTAATTCCTTTTCTGCTCTCTCATTTTCTCACCATCTTATTCCTCTTGATGCTTGGGCGATTGACATAGGTGCTACACACCATGTTTGTTGCAATCTATCTTTTTTCTCACACTCCAGTTTAGTTCGCAACACTTTTGTTACTTTACCTAATGGTGAAATTATTAGTATTGATAAAATAGGATCTATGGCACTTTGATTCTACATAATGTGCTTTTGGTTCCTCAATTTGGTTTTAATCTTCTCAATATTTGCTCTCTCACACTTAGTCACAATTGTTGTGTTGACTTCATTTCTAATTTGTGTGTGATTCAGAACCTCACTTAGGGCTTGATGATTAGGAAAGATAAAAGAAAGAAGAATTTATATTTTCTAGATTTGGACACTCTTGCATACTTGTCAGACTATTATTGCTATTTAGTAGCCAATCAATCTAACCCCTAACCAACTTCATGTGTTTATCCCATATGTTCTTTCCTTAATTATCAAAAACTCTCACCTATTCATCGTAACTTCACCTTAGCCATTACCACTCAATCTGAACCTTCTAGTTTCACCCAAGCAATTAAATTTCTAGAGTGGTGTCATGCTATGAATGTTAAACTAGAAGCTTTGGAAAGCAATGGGACCTAGTCTATTATTTCTCTCCCTCTTAGGAAACGTCCGGTTGCCTGTAAATAGGTATATAAAATTAAATTTCGAGCTGATGGAATAGTGGAGTGCCATAAGCTCGACTTATTGCTAAGGGATATACACATAAAAAAGGTATTGACTTCTTAGATACTTTTTCTCCAGTTGCAAAGCTTGTAACTGTTAAAGTTTTACTTTCCTTGGCAGCTGTCAATGGATGGTTTCTTACTCAACTTGATGTCACTAAAAGAAGTTTGTATGATAATTCCTCCTAGTTATGCTCATCGAAAGGGGGAACATTTTCCTCCTAATGTTGTCTATAGGTTACACAGGTCCATTTATGTTCTTAAATAAGCATCCCGTCAGTGGTTTCACAAATTCTCAAGTGTCCTTATTACAGGAGGTTTTAAACAATCAGTTAGTGATCATTCCCTCTTTACTAAACAACATGGCAACTCTTTCTTGGCTCCTTTGGTACATGGTGATGATATTATTATTGTAAGCAATGATCAGGTCATTGTGGATAATTTAAAATCAATCCTTACTTTTGAGTTCAAGATGAAAGATCTAGGACCTTTGAAGTATTTTTTAGGTTTGGAAATTGCAAGATCAGCAACAGGGATCTCCATTTACCAACAAAAATATGCTTTGGAATTACTGTCTGAGATTGGCTATTTGAGTTACAAACTAGTTCTTGTTCCAATGGAACCTAATCTGAAACTTTCTCAAGAAGATGGTGACTTAGTTCTAGATCCTACAACCTATAGATGATTATTTGGAAAACTTTTGTATCTCATGATTACTCAGCCAACATCACATATTTAGTTAACAGACTCAGTCAGTTCTTGGCAACTCCAGAGCTCCACATTTGGTTGTAGCACTTCGTGTCTTACAGTATATCAAAGGTACTTCAGGTCAGGGAATCTTTTTTCCCTTAGATTCAAAACTACAACTAAAGGCATTTGCAGATTCAGATTAGGCAACATGTCCAGACACACGTCGGTCTATTTCTAACTTCTATGTATTTCTTAGTTCTTCTTTGGTTTCTTGGAAATCAAAGAAGCAACAAATTATGTCTCAATCATCAGCTAAAGCCGAATATAAAGCTATAGCAAACACCACTTATAAGCTCGTATGGTTATTGTCTTCACTCAAAGATTTAGGAGTTTCTTATTTTGGCCCGGCTCTATTATTTTGTGACAAGTAGGTTACCCTACATATTACTGCCAATCCTATTTATGACGAACGAACCAAGCATATTGAAATTGATTACCACATTGTATGGGAGAAAATACAAGCAGACATGCTTAAAACCTTACATGTTGAAACATAAAACCAGTTAGCTGAGATTTTCACCAAAGCTTTCCATTCCACTTAGTTTCATGCTATTCTAAGCAAGATGGGCATTCATAATCCATATGCTCCATTTTGAGGGGGAGTTTTAGCATTTTTGGTGCAGTGTAACAAATTTGTTTTTCTTTTTCATGCTTTCTGTTATGCTATTATGCTTTTTGTTATGTAGCTAGGCATAGGTAGTTTTTTTCTATTTTGTTGAGTTGTAATTCACATTTTTAACATGAAAGTAGAGTCCTCTACTATATAACCTTGTGTAATTGATTCAAATGAATAGTGAGAGCAGTATATACAGAATGTGTATTTTTTTCTTAATAATTTATTAAATAATAAGTGACAAGAATATTTGTTATGGCTGAAAATTGGTACTTCATAAATGAGTTGGCAAAAGGCCCAAGAGGAAAAGGCTCCGCTTGTTTGACCCTAAGGTTGCTAAGCAAGATCTCCAAGTTGCAAAGCCATGTGCCCAGTACAAGCAAAGCCAAAGCAATAACCCAGCTCGCTGAGAGGACAAAGGCACTAAGTCCTAGCTCACATAATCAGTAAGTTCCCTTACACGAGCTCACTTCGCTTAGAGCGAGCTTGACCTTATTACCTAAAGGGTAGTAGCAACCCTAGGCTAGAAGATCCGGTTCGTGAAGCATACTACTTAACTAGAAGCTCGCCAAAGCTGGAGCATGAGATAGGCATACGCCAGCTTGCAGACCCAGTAGATAGGGGCCCACCTGCAGAAAGTAACCTACAAAAGCCGAATTGTAGGAGTCTATTTAGTCTTGTACATTTAATGCTTGATGTAATAGAATTATAACTTGTAAAATTACAATTGTAACCTCCCAGCCTCTATAAATAGAGAAAGAGAAATCACTGTAAGTAATGTTGGATACACAAACTGACACTCTATAGAAATTTCTCTAGAAGTAATAACATTATCATGGACGTGAGGATCGGTACTGCCTAATTTTGACCAAACCACATTAAAAATCTTTTGTGTTCTTGCTGCTCTTCCTTTCCATTCCTCTATTCTTTATCTTTAGTAACCAAAAGGTAGTTTGAGTCATAAAGAACTCTTCTGGTTAGCTGAATTTTGACAGAACCAAAATCTACCATCAACATTTTGGCACAGTCTATAGGGGCTCATCTATCATTTGGTTGATTTCTTATGTAACTGCAATGGCAAGAGGAAGAGCCACTAGAGCTTTGAATGCATTAATTAATCCTTCGGAAGGTCTTGTGTCTACAATAGACTCATCCACTGCTTCTATCATAGGTGATGCTACTGGATTGCCCCTAGCCAATTCCTTTCAACTTGTTGCTCCTGTCAATGGTACTGCTGGAGCGTAAACCTGGCTTTTGGGCTAAGAGAGACTGGAAAATATGATAGAAGAATTGATTAGAGCAATCACAATGCTAGCACAAGTGCAAGCTTAGGGTGTCTAAAGGCAGACTGAAGCTGTTACACCCGTTAACATTCTCCAATAGCAATAACCTAGATGTTCGAACAGAGCTAACCAAGAGCATTTCATAGGTCATTACTCATAAGAACATACCTCGGGTCGCTACTCCTATGACCAAGAAGGACAAATGTGCCAGCGCTCTACTTATCAACAGATCAAGACACAAGGCCTGACAATAGAGGAGCTACTCCAGAGGCTAAAACGACTAGAGGAGTGTTCACGATCTCAAGGCAGCCAAGCTCATTCTGAAGAGAGATCGCCATTCTCTACAGAAATCAAAACATAGCCCCTTCCGCACAAACTCAAGGTTCTCACGATCCCACTGTACAATGAGGACATTGACCCTTATGACCATCTGGATGCATTTAATGTTCAAATGGATTTGCAAACGGTTGATCTTCTGGTCAAATGTCGAGTTTTCCTAGCTACACTAGGAGGTGTACCTCGGGCATGATTCAGAAGCCTTTTAGCTCGCTCAATATACAGTTAGAAAGAGTGTCAACAGAAGTTCATCAACTAGTACCGAGCATTGAAGAGACAGCTCGTGCCCCCTACCACCTTGCAATGATCTTCCAGTGTAAGCATGAGTCGCTCAAGGATTACATTGTTAGGTTCAGACTTAAAGCCAACTCAGTAGAGAATCCATCCGAAGAAACCATTTTGGCAACAATCTTTGTGGGACTCTATAAAGACGGAAAGTTGTATAAAAATCTATACAAGTCCCTGGTAAAAGATTTAACTGAATTTTATGAATGGTTTGCCAAGCAAATCAAATGGGAGGAAACCTTCAGCTCAGGAAAGCCTAATTGGAAGGATGAGAAGGATGGTTTCATCCATGGTAAAAAGAGAGGCAATGTGGATCAAGGTGACCACTTTGTTAAGCAAATCGCGCAAAGAAGTCTAAAAGGACTAAGGACAAGTGGCCTTAGCACCCAGGTAGCCATGAGCACTATAACATCCTATCAGATGTCCAAGATAGGATATACATGATAGAGAGGGATCAGAAAGATTTTGGGAGACCCATACCTTTAAAGGTCCTTTATAGGCAAAGGAACAGAAATGAGTTTTGTGCTTACCACAATGAGGTCGGGCATGACATCTCGAATTGTCAGGAGCTCAGAGATACAATTGAAGACCTAATCAAGAGAGGCTACCTAAGAGAGTATGTGGTGCGACTTATGACGCAGTGGTCTCAACATCCCTTGCAAGATCCCAATCAAGAGTAAGGAGGCTCAATTAGAATTATCCACTGATGATGTATTACAATTCAAAAGCTAGTGTTAAAGCTTCCTTCTTTGTCTTTGTTGAAAGAAACTTTGTTTCATCGATTAGCCTAGCCCTTTAGCGATCTCTTCATTGCATATATCCATTTTTCTCTTTGCTACCAAGTGTACATGACTCTTGTAGCTCACATATGGCCAGCTTTCTCAAGCAACATGTGCATTTAGATTGCCAACTGTGACCTCTGGTCTAGTTGAGCTATTGTTGCACTAAAAATATCCAAACTCTTTGCCAACTGTGACCTTTGATCTAGTTGAGGCGCTATGGTGCTAAAAATATCCACAGGCTTTTTGCCAACCGTGACTTCTGATCCAATTAAGGTGTTGTGGCGCTAAAAATATCCACAGACTCTTTGCCAACTATGACCTCTGATCCAGTTGAGGAGTTGTGACACTAAAAATATCTATAGATTCTTTGCCAACTATGACCTCTAATCTAGTTGAGGCATAGAGATGCTCAAATTACTCATTTCTAGCAAGAGCATTGAGCTTGCTGAGGCACAGAGGTGCTAAAATAAACTTGTTTCTTAAGCAATTAAATTGCTGTGGTATAGCTTGCGAGGCACAACTCTCATGCGACCTATTATTCATAACTTTTGTGCGACCTGATGTTCGTAGTTCTCTTGTGACCTATCATTCACAACTCACATATGACACATCATTTGTAGTTTTCATATGATCTTTCACAGGCCATAACACTCATGTGACTGGCTGGGATGCTTTTCTTGCTACTGACTAAAGGACTCACAGTTCTCAGACTTATTGTTAATTAAAGAAATAAGGCTGATTGGTCATTCAACCATTTCATTCAACTATGATTTACAGAACAATCTATGTTATCAATAAGTAGAACATTCAATACAATGCAACACTTGCAAAAGAGAGTTCATTCATTAAAAGCCTCCATGAGGTAAATTTACAGCAGAGGAGTTAAAATATAAGTCAATAAGCCTACGAAGAAGGCTGGCCTCTAGAAGGTAGACTTCGACCAACCAGAGGGCCGACGAGCACATGTGCTCCTCAGCATTCCTCCATAGTTAACGACTCCTTTCCTAACTCACCCATTCCCTCAAGATTGAGGAATACAGGAGTCTGGCTGGCAAGCCCAAGTCTCATGGTGAGGCCGTGAGGAAGTAATTCAAGATCTATGGAAGATCCAATAGTGTGTAGCAGGCTATACATGCCCCGTCCAACACCTAAGCCATCAGAGATATGGGGGGCTTATCTAAGGCACCCACCGAGTTCTTCCATGAAGAAGGAAGAAAGCCTCTAGGCTTTAAATAGACCAGCTTGGTCTCCTAAAAACCTAGTAGTTATCTGGCTATTCTTAATTGAACAGTCCAAAGAGAATGAAGCTACCACGCCAACAGTTAAGAGCCATGCTTAGAAAGAAGCATGGCTTGATGCAGATAAAATGAAAGATTTAAGTTCAAAATGACAACATGACAAGAGCTGCAAGTAAGGACCATGCAAGTAAACTACAACTCCCAATCTGCGAAATAGATTGGGAGTTGGGAGGCTAATGTTATGGATGAAAATTGGTACTTCATAAATAGGCCAACAAAAGGCCCAAAAGGAAGAGGCCTGACTTATCTGACCCTAAGGTTGCTAAGCAAGATCCCCAGGTTGTGAAGCCATTTACCTAGTACAAGATAGAGCCAAAGTAATACCCCAACTCGCTAAGAGGATAAAGGCGCTAAGTCTTGGCTCACATAATCAACAAGTTCCCTTACATGAGCTCATTTCGCCTAGAGCGAGCTCGACCTCGCTGCTCGAAGGACAATAACAACCCCAAGCTAGAAGATCTGGTTCACAAAGCACACCACTTAACTAGAAGCTCACCAAAGTTGGAGCATGAGATAGGTATACATCAGCTTGTAGACCCAACAAATAGGGGCCTACCTGCAGAAAGCAACCTGCAAAAGCCAAACTGCAGGAGTCTATTTAGTCTTGTATATTTAATGTTTGATGAAATAGAATTACAACATGTAAAATTATAATTGTAACCTCCCAACCTCTATAAATAGAGAAAAGAGATCACTATAAGTAATGCTGGATACACATACCGGCATTCTATAAAAATTTCTTCAGAAGCAATAATATTATCGTAGACGTAGAGATCAATGCTGTCCGATTTTGACCAAAATATATTAAAAATCTTGTGTGTGTTCTTGTTGCTCTTTCTCTTCATTTCTCTGTTCTTCATCGTTAGTAATCAGAAAATAGTTTGAGCCCTAAAAAACTTTTTTAATTGGTTGAATTTTGATAGAATCGAAATGTACTATCAACAATATTAAAATTTTTAATATTATATTATGATTATTTTTTTTTTCTAGAGGAGGAAAGTGTTCAAACGTCACAATAAGAATTAATTACCCAAGAAGTTTGTCAACAGAGCTTCCTTTTTTCGAAAGAGAGGGAGGCCATCTAATTAAATACAACTATACATATTATATTGTGGAGAAAAAATTTTATTATCTATCAATGTGTATCCATTTAAATTAATACTGACACGCGTTAATTAAAGTCTATTTTTGTCATAAATTATCGTGACCCACAAATTTTATCCGTAGGCACAAATGCATAGGTAGACATAAGCATGTCTCCTACACAGTGACTTCAGTGCTATTCATAAATGCTTTCATAATAATACTCACAAAAGCAGAGTTGACATTCTTTTTGGGCATTAAAAAGGAAAGAAACAAGAGCTACACAACCTATGATGTTTAGCAAGGGTTAGGGCGACGATTTGATTTACACATCGGATTTGCGTTGTGTCAGATGATAATAATACAGATAAGTTTTATTCAAAGTAAATAATAATTATATGATGTTAAGTCAATTTATTTATTAAATATATTGATATGGATTAATAAATTTAATTTAATTATTAACTTCAATTAATAAAATTAGAATATTATAACTTATTTATCAAATTTAATTACTTGTTATATTTCATAAAAATATTTTAATCATTGATTAGATATTTATTGTGTTTTTTATTGCTATTATATTAAAACTTTAATTTTATTCTTTATTATATGTAATTATATATAGTTTAGTCATTAATTATTTCTTAAATAATAGTTTTAAATTTTTGGTATAAATTTTTAAATGAATTGTATTTAATTTTGAACGAACCCTAACCTAACACATTTATTTATTTGTGTTAAACGGGTTGATTTGATTACAATCCAAATCCATGTGAAGTATGTATTTATGTTAATTTATTATGTCGTGTTAAAAATTGTTATCCTTAATAAAGTCATTAGTAGAATTATGATTCTAAGTTATAATTGTAGTTACATTGCTATTAATAAAATTGTGGTTAAATATAAAAAAAAATTACGCTGAACATATTCTTAAAATTCGTTTATTTCATATAAAAAGTAAATTTTTTAAAAAAGTTAAACTTTACAAAAGGGAGTGTAGAAGCAATATGAAAATATATAACCCATTCCAAAGATTAGAAGAAGGGCATCTATGCTGCATGCGAGGGAAGGAATCAATGTCACATTTGTGTTTAGCACAAACCACTCTAGTCCAAAGGCTGTCTTTGCCGTGAATTACTACTAGTCCCAATCCAATTAGTTTTCATCTTCTAGGTTTTATTAGTTTCTCTAACATAGCAAAGATTGTGGCTTGTGTTGACGATGAAATTCGATTCGTACGGAGGACCAGAACTTCGGTCAACCAGAAGTGAGTTTCGAGAATCAATGCCGCCTTTGAAGGGTTGTGAAAGGTGAGCCAGGAGGGAAAGAGATGGTGGTTTTTAACGTGGTTCGGCTAAATCCGGGCGATACCAGACCCTACGTCCACGATGGAGATTTTTATTGATACTGAATAATTTGCAAGAGTTCTTCCTACCAGATTGCCCCTTCCCTCTGCTAACAATGCAATCTTATTTATAAAGAAACGAGTGGTTACATGCATTAATTGCTAGCTACAGTTGTGTTATATCAAATAAATGTGAATAGATAGTGAAAAGATCACATTCCGTCTGTAGGCTATGGAAGTAGGCTTCTCAGGCCGACATGTGGGCTTATAGCTGCTATCGTGTCAGGCAAGATATTCTACTGTTACAAGCGAGAGTTCCTTGCATTGGTGACGCCGTGAGGGTCGTCATAGCAAGGGAGCGAGTGCGAGTAGAGTGATCACTCATTATACCGAGTCGGCCCTTGAGCTCTTACCGCTAAGTCGCATTATCATTAGGATACAGCTCCTTGGATCGTACTTCGCAGCGTCGTTTTATCGTGACGAGTGATGCTGGGTTTGACACTTGTAATTACTTTGCCGCTGTTGTTATCTGTTGGTTCGATCGAAGCTCCCCGAAAGCTTCTTGCTGAAGCGCGAGGATAGGTCTTCGTTTCCTTGGGGACTCGCCCTCGTGGGGCCGATTTTAGCATACAACATAAGCCCCCCAGCTCTAGATGTGCTTTACGGACTGAAGTTGCGTATTTTCGAGGCTGGATTCATATCTTCAGCCAGTGTCCTTCTTTGACCGAAGTGTCATGTCAAATATCTTTCCATTTTTGCTTTAGGCCATACTTTCTCCTGTTTGCCATTTTT
>JANHAO010028674.1:0-10548 GCA_026873985.1 Saraca asoca
ATTTATTTGAGCTGTGATTATTGCATATTCAAGTTTTGTATCAATTGGGAGCTTTATGCAAAATTCTATAGTATTTGGCCATTTTGAGCAGTTTCTATAATTTAGTCATAACTTAAGCTACAATTATCCAATTAATGTGATTCTTATCTTGCAGGAAAGCTAAGACATAACTCTAAAACTTTCATGAAGACTCCAGGGCTGAATCATCCATTTGGGTATCTAAAATTAGAGTTCAAAATAAGACCAAAATATTGTCTCAGGCATCCTGAACTCTGTGCACTTATCATGCAATATCTAGAGTTATAAAAGTCCAATTAAGGTGACGCTAAGTCCAAATGGAATTTAAGAGACAAAGCTACAAATCTTATGAAGACTTCCAGACCTGAATTGATCATATTGGGTGTGTAATTTGAGCTGCAAGACAGAAGTAGGATGCTGTGAAAATGGGCCTCTCCAGAATTTGGTTTTAAAGACCCCAATTAGCATAAAACTTAGGCCTAATGATTATTTCTTACACCAGCTCTACACTCCATCAGAAAATTAGTTAGGAATCAGAAAAGCAGCTTGCAAAAATGCACAGTAAGCAAAAAGAGTGGTAGAAGAAGATGGCACCAAGCAAAAGTGACTACACCAGCCTCTATCATTGCTCCTACTCCACCAACTAGCAGCTAGCTTTTTCCTCCTAGTGAGCACTCTTCAAAAAGGGTAGAATAGAGTAGTTTTAGAGGTTCCTTTCAGTAGAGTTGTATTGGAGTTCTCATTTTTCTTTTCTATGATTTTCATTTTTCCTTCCCTCAATGGAAGGCTGAATATCTTGTAATCGGTCCAAAGGGCTGAAAACTTGAAGATTAATGTTGAAGTCTTGATTTTTCATTCTGCATTCAAATTGTTAGTCATTTCTCATCCTTTCCTATTTGTTTTTATTGTGATTTCTGAATGGAATAGATTCATTTAGTTTAGATATTAATATGGTTATTGAGATTTTGATAATCACCTTTACAAAGAGGATAGGAAAACTAAACAATGCATTGAGATTTTGATGGATTATTGTTAGCTGAGTTCTGATTAGACTCATTAATCATTTCAAGGATTCTTGTTCTAATTTTAAGCCATAGAATGTGATCAACAATTAAATAAATACTTAGTGACCAATGATGGATTAATCTCAAGCTTAATGACTCCCTTGGACTGGTTATTACTTGCACTCTATTACAGTTTCTGTCTTGCTATTTTTCCTATCAGTTTAGCTACTGCAAACCAAACCCCCTCATTTATCTCTTAATTTGATTGTTATTATTAGAAGATCTAAGGGCTCGACCCGATATTGCCTTATACTACAAGTAGAGTAAGGTAATCTAGTTTATAAATTCTAATTCTGACTGGCTCGAGAGCCGATCAGGGTCCCTTCACTAGCTTTTCATGCTCCCCGAAGGACAAGACACAGAACAAGATCACTAGGCTTAAAGCTTCAAGCTTGCACCCTTCGGTTGTAATACCTCATGGTGTGCTGTTGGTAGGTCGCGATCCTGGAGTGGGCTTTCTCCCTCATTTCTTCTGCAAGGTCCAGACTCGTGGTAAGCAGTTGATCATTGTCTTTAGGGTTAAAGGTAATTCTTCACTGAGAAGCTATCACGAGCTGTGTAGGAATCATCACTTCGCACCCATATACCATTGAGAAGGGGGTTTCTCCCGTGGTGTTACACACTATAGTTCTTAAGCCCACAACACTTTAGGCAGCTTGTCCACCCATGCCCCCTTCTTGTCCTCTAATTTCGTCTTCAAGATTTGCTTAATTATCTTATTGACAGCTTCAACCTACCCGTTGGCCTATGGATGATCCACTACTGAGAAGCTTTTCGTTATTCCCAAGCCATTGCAAAACTAGACAAACTGCTCATTGCTAAATTGGGTCCTGTTATCAGTCACAATTTGTTAAGGGACTCCAAATCTATAAATGATGTTGTTCCATACAAATCTTTTAATCTTTACAGATGAAATGTCGATGAGCTCTTTTGCCTCTGTCCATTTGGTGAAATAATCTATGGCCACCACCACATATTTGTAATTACCACAGGTTGTTGGGAGTGGTCCAATTAAATCTACACCTTAGATCACGAAAGGCCACAGATTGACCATCTATCTTAAGTAGGATGGCAGAGCTCATGGGACTTTTGTGAACCTTTGACATTTATCACACCTTCTGATGAGGTCGATAGTGTCTTGTTTCATTATGGGCCAGTAAAATTCTTGTCGAAGAGCTTTTTGGGCCAAAGATAGGCCCCCGACGTGGTTTCCACAATGTCTTGCGTGGATTTTTTCTAGAATGATATCGCAGTCGCTACCATCAATGCACCTCAAGAGTGGAGTTGTGAACCCTCTCTTGTATAGTATATCATCATAGATACAGTATCTGGCTACTTGTGCTCACAATCACCATGCTTCGAGTTTATCTTTCAATAATCTGCCTCCTTGTAGATAATCCAGAATTGGATTCATCCAAGACCCTGGCGATCTAGCAATTACCATCACGATGTCATTTTGCTCAATATTCAGGGATGAAAGAGTCTCAACTGGGAGTGCTCCCAAGAAGTCAACATCTTCTGTTGTGGCCAGGCAAGCTAAGGTGTTTGCATGCACATTTTGAACTTGTAGGACCTGGTCGATTTTGTATTGTTGGAGGGCATTTAATGTTTCTTGGATTTTTCAGAGATACTTAGTCATCTTCGACCCTTAGGTTTGATATTCACCCTTCACATGGTAGACAACGAGCTACAAATCACTGAAGATCTTTAACCTCTCAGCTTGCACTTCCTTGGCCAACTGTAGTTCGGCTAAAAATGCCTCATACTTAGCTTCATTGTTGGTAGCTTGAAAATCAAACCTCTAAGCACACAGGATCTTATGTCCTTCTGGACTAATGAGGAGTACCCCTGCTTCAGCCTTTTGATTGTTTGATGACCCATCCATGTATAGCTCCTACCATGGGGCTTCTAAAGTTTTTACTTCTTCTCATATAGGCCCGTGAAATTGCAATGATGTCAGCTAGAGCTTGTCCCTTAATTGTTGGGTTGGGTTGGGTTTGTATTCAATGTCCAACTGGGCAAGCTCAATAGCCCATTTAAGCAATCGACCTGAGGCATTCATCTTTTGCAAGACTTGTCTAAGCAGAAACTGGGTGAGAACCCTTATACTGTGGGCTTGGAAATAAGGTCGCAACTTTTTTGATGCAATGGCCAAGCAGTAGGCAAGCTTTTCCATTAGTATATACCTTGTCTCAGTGTCCAGCAGTCACTTGCTTACATAGTAGATAGGGAACTGAGCTCCTCCCTCTTCTTGCATTAAGGCCACGTTGAGAGCGTGTTGGGACACTCCCAAGTACATGATTAACATTTCGTCCTCTTTCAGTTTGGACAAAAGCAAAGCTCGTTCGAGATACTACTTAAGTTTTTGGAAAGTGACTTCACATTCAGGTGTCCATTTGAACTTCTTTGCTTTCTTCAGGATATCAAAGAAGGGTACATATTTGTTTGTTGCCTTCGAAATGAATTTGCTGAGCGTCATGACCTGGCTGTTCAAGCTTTGTACATCTTTGGCTCCAGTAGGTGACCGCATGTCAAGGAGAGCCTTAATCTTTTCTGGATTAGCTTCAATTCCCCTGTTGTTCGCTATGAAGCTAAGGAACTTCCCTGAGGTAACCCAAATGCACACTTAAGTGGGTTAAGTTTCATTTGATATCTTCTTAAGATCTAGAACATTTCATCCAGATGACGGACATGGTTGGCTAGTTATGTGGACTTTACCAACATGTCTTCCATATATACCTCCATTGTTTTGCCTATTGGGTCATGAAACATCATGTTCACCAATCGCTGGTAAGTTGCCCCCGCATTTTTAAGCTCAAAGGGCATTACTTTGTAGTAATATAACCCATAATCGGTAATGAATGAGGTGTGCTCTTCATTTTCCGCAGCCATCAGAATTTAATTATACCCTAAATAGGCATCCATGAAACTAAGGAGTTCATGACCTGCTGTCACGTCCACAAGTTGGTCAATCCTTGGTAGAGGAAAGCTATCTTTTGGTCAGGCCTTTTTCAGGTTAGTGAAGTCTATACATGTCCACTATTTCCCATTTTTCTTTTTCATGAGGATGGGATTGGTAACCCAAGTGGGGTAGCAGCCTTCTCGAATAAATTTGGTCACTAATAGCTTGTCCACCTCTTCCTTCAATGTTGCATAGCACTTAGCTGTTATTGGCCTTCTCTTCTAGTAGATTGGTTTATACCAGGGGTCGATGTTGAGTCTGTGCAACATAACCTTGGGATTAATGCCCACTATATCTTCATGGTTCTAGGTAAAGACATCTAGATTGGCCTAGAGAAATCCAACTAGCTGCACTTTTACATTAGGTGGCAAGCACTTCCCCACTTTAAGGCATCTTTCTCCATCCTCTTCACTGGCCCTTACTTTTTCAAGCTCTTCGACCAGGCTAATAGCTCATTTAACGTCCACCTCATGAGGGTCGAGGTCGAAGTTAACCTCTTTAGTGCTCACTACTCAAGGTTCTCCTCTGGATACTACATGTACTTTCTTGGCTTGTGTCCTGAGTTTAACTGCATCCTCATAGTAGCGCCGGGTGGTTTACTGCTCTCTCTACATGCATCTGACCCCATTTGAGGTTGGGAATTTAATAGTAAGCATCTTGGTGGACGTGACTACATCCACATCATTCATAGCGGGTCAGCCTAATACCATATTATAGGCTGAGGGGTAGTCTATAATCAAAAAATCTACCATAACTATCGCTTGGCGGTCCAGATCTCCCAAGTTAAGCAGTAGTCTAATATGACCTATTGGTACTATTCTGTCCCCTGTGAAACCATAGAGGGGTTTATGGGAGGGGTTCAACTAGCCTGACCTCATGCCCAACTAGTTGAAGCATCCTTTGTACATCACATTAATGAAGCTGCCGGTGTCAATCATTATTTACCTCACATCAGCGTTGCCAATCTTGGCATGGATAACTATCATGTCATTGTGAGGGGTATGAACTCCTTGTGCATCTTCTCCCATGAATGTAATGCTTTCTGAGGTTAATCTAGCCTTTTTGGTGGGCCTCTCGCATTTCACATGACTCATGAGCAGAACATAGCCCGTTGCCCGTATTAATGATCATGCGACCTATTCGAGATGCCAACAATGTAAGGTCTACCATGAATGGTGAAAATAGTCCTTATTGAAGGTGTTTCCTCACACTCTGTGGCCTATTGCTATGGATGTTGTCCAGGTTATTGAGGACATAGGGGCACTCTCCCGAGGGTCTCACCACGTAATCCCTCAGGTGACCTCTCTTAATGAGGCCCTGGATGGCATCTTTCAATGCCCAGTAGTTAGAGGTGTTGTGCCTAACCTCATCATGGTAGGCACAAAATTTACTTTGGTCTTTTCATTTGATGGGAGCTTTTATGGGTTTAGGCCTTTCAAAGTCCTCGTTACTCCTTTTAGTCACGAAGATCCTGTCCGGGGTATTTGATAGGACAGTATAACTGTCATAATAACCTGATTCATGGAGTTACTCTCCTGGCCCTCTCCCCTACTCTTACCGCCACCCTTTTCCTACCCCTACTGGAGCCACTCACCTTTTCTTTTTGGTTGGGTTTCTTCAGGCCAAAGGTTTCTTCTCATCGAATTTCTTTGGTTGCACGTTCGTAGAACTCACCTAAACTCTTGAATGGGGACTTATACATATCCTCGTACAGCTTCCCATCCTTATGAAGTCCAACTGAGATGGCTGTGAGGACACTTTCATCCGACGAGTTCTCCATGTTGCCGACCTCACATCGGAATCGAGAATGTAGTCCTTAAATGATTCACCCTTCTGTTAGAAGATCATCACTAAGTGGCAAGATGGGGCGAGTTGCCTCTTTAGTGCTTTATATTGGTTGAGGAATTTTGTTTGGCGTTCTTCCTAGCTGCGGATACTATAAGTTGGAAAACTTCTGAACCAAGTTCTTGGTGTCTCCCCAAGAGTGGCAGAGAAGAATCGACACTTTACCAATGGGCTAGAGGTTTGGAGATCCATTTAGATGTTGAACACATCCAAATGGCTATACAGGTCACTGTCCCCATTATACGACTGGATGCTAAGGACCTTAAACCTACAAGGAAGGGGCTCTGTTTCGATCTCCTTAGTGAGTGGCATTCTTTCCTCATAGGAATCTTGGCTACTCTAGGTCGCAGGTCTCTTTTCTAGCTGCTTTACCCTTTGAAATAGCTCTTCGATGATCAGGTCCTGGGCCTCGAGCCAATGGCTAGTAGTTCGTCGATTCCTTTCATCTCGATGGTTACGGAATGACGATCTGAAGTTTTATGCATTTGGTTGTTTTCACGACTATACGAGTGTCGATTCATTCTACGTTCATGGTCCATTTCACTTGAGCTCTTTTCTCTACCCGAGCTCTCGCTTCACTGGTCATCCTTCTTATCCTTGCAGACCCTATGGACTTTCGACCTTAATCGTGAATTTGATGAATGAATAGAGTCGGCGCGCTGGCACTCTCCCCTAACAGGCTTTTTATGCTGGGGCTTTGATTGCTGAGGTCCCCTCTCTGGTGCTATGACTCCAACTCATCTCTATGTGTCCTATGTCTATGCCTGGGCCAAAGCTCTAACCATGCCTACCAACTTCTTCACAATGGTCTCACGGGTTTCCTGGCATTGGTACCAAGTCTGGGCTCCACTGGGTTCGAGAGTGGCAGGTTGGTATGGAGTGGGAAGTGTCATGCTCGCAACAGCACCTATTGTGGGGGCGGCAGAGTCCCGTTAAGGTTGTGTCTGACCTTCAGGCTGGCCAACAAATGCTCCTGTGCTTCTGGTGGTTTTTCCTCTCGCCATTGCAGGCAAAATGGTTTATCAAAAATGAAAAGAGTGCAGTGGGGGCCCTTCTTCTAGTGCCAAATCTGATCAACAAGTATAAGTTCAGAATCACCCCAAGCTGTAAATTGAAGAAATGAACTAATGGAGGAAGAAGAAGAGAAAAAGGGAGGAAGAACAACAAACACTAGAAGTTTTTATGTGGTTCGGCTAAAGCCAATCAGCCCATGCATCCACATAGATTTATATTAGCTTTTGTGTGGTGATTTTCTATTCAACTCAATGAAAATGCAAAGCTTAGTGGCTATTTCGATAAAGTGTCTGCTTATAGTATTTTTCATTACTCATTATACAAAGGTCTCCTCCCCCATTTATAGAAAAGGAGAGGGCTACAAGTGTAATTTATTCTACAATCAAAATGATTATTTTTGCCACATAAGCCAATAAATGCTTGGCGTCTGATAATAAATGTTGGGCAAATCATTGTCAAATTGCTGGAAGCTGATGTGTCAGTTCTGGAGGCTGAGCTGTCAGTCGAGAACATATGCCCTAAGTTGGTGACTAGGCTTTCATACTGATGTCCAGCTTGCTATCCCTATGACCTAGACTTGCATCATGTAATCTATTGACTAGAGAAGTTGACCTTATCACTGACCTGCCTGAAGCAAACTTGAGGAAGGCTAGTCTGGATGCTGCGTTCTGCTCAGCGAGCTGGCGCCCTTCTTAGAGAGCTGGTATGATATGTTGGTCTTATCCTGCGTCCTTGGTTCATGGTTAGTGAACTGACGTCCTACTAAGTGACCTTTATTACCAAGCGATTCGGGCCTCTTAATTAGCTGGGCTTTGCTTCTCTTTGGGCCTTGTCTATTCCATTTTGGGTGGACTAGATAACACCCATAACAAAAAGCTTGTATGGAATTAAGTAAGCACCAAGACAGTGATTCAAGAAATTTGATTCATTCATGATGGATCATGATTATGGTAAAACAACTTCTGGTCATTTTATGTTTGTGAAGAAATTCTCTAATGATGGTTTATTTTTCTTTTGTTATATATGGATGACATGTTGATTGTTAGTCACAATATCAATAAAATTAATAACTTGACAAGAGATTTGAGCAAGTCTTTTACTATGAAGGATCTAGGACAAGCAAAATAAATTCTTAGTATAATTTCTCGTGACAAGACGAATGGTAAACTCTGATTATCTCAGGAGAGATACATTTAGAAGGTATTTGAGAGGTTTAATATAAATTAGTCCAGACCTATTAACACTTTGCTTGTAGGCCACTTTAAGCTAAGTTCTCAGTAGTACCCTTCAAGTGAGATTGAAAAAGAAAAGATGAGTATAATTCTTTATGCATCTATAATTGGCAATTTGATGTATGACATGGTATGCACAAGGCCGAATATTGCTCATGTAATTAGTGTTGTGTGCAAATTCTCTTTATCTTGGTAAAGAACACTAGCAAGCACTTAAATGGATACTTTGGTATCTCAGAGGTACATTTCAAATTTGTTTATGTTTTGATACTGATAAACTTGTGTTAAATGGTTACACAGATACAGACTTAGCTAGTGATGTCAACTCTTGAAAGTTTATTTTTGGATACATGAAGACTTTTTTAGGGGAAGTTGTGTCTTGGCAATCAAAATTGTAAAAATGTATTGCATTATCTTCCACAGAAGTTGAATACATTACTATTACAAAAGTATCTAAAGAACTCTTATGGATGCAAAAATTTCTACAAGAGTTAGGCTTGAAGCAAGAGAAGTACATGTTGCATTATGACAGTTAAAGTGCAATTCATCTCAATAAGAATCTAATTTTTCATTCGAGATCGAAGCAAATTAAGGTATGATATCATTGGTTACAGGAAGCACTAGAGATGAAGCAATTGACACTTGAGAAAATCCATATTGATGATAATGATTTAGATATGATGTTAATGGCCTTCTCCATAGAGAAGTTAATCACGTGCAAAGAGAAAATAGACTTAATAGTGTGCCCAATTTAATTGGAATTGAGAGATTTGTTGATGGGTTCCTCTTAAGTAGACCCATAATGTCCTTTAGGCCAATAATGTAAAAGGTGAATAAAATAAAAAAGGCATCACATTCGTTTGAGAAAATGTGAAAAAAGGCTTAATAAAATAAGGATTTTATAATCCGTGTTCCATTAGGGAAGTCTAATCTTAATGTCAAGAATTATATGAGTTTAAATATAATTACAAGATATACAAAATACCAAATATTAAATTATTACTGTGTTTGCTTCGGAGGAAACTTACATGACAAAGAAAAATCTATTCAATAAAAATAATTGTCTAGGAAAATGCAAATTTTCTATCATTACATGTTGATAAACAAAAAACATTTTTTGAAGGTCAGTTACTTGTGCAACACTTACAGAAAACAACTTTCGTCGTACAATAAAGACACTTGCTTTCCATGATCAAAGGTTACTTTGTCTATTGATTAAGGGTATGTTTGTTTTAAAGGAAATGCTTATCTGGAAACTAATTTTTAATTTTTTTATATGTTTGGAATCAATAAAAAAGAAAGAAAGTTCTGGTCAATAAAAATAATAATAGTGTCTTTGGGAGATGGTGACTTTCCTTCATGATTAAAAGAAATAACTTCCGTAAATCACATTATATTATATAATTTCACTCATCTCTCTTTATTTTCCATCTTTCTCCCTCGTCCCCTTATTTTTTGTCCTATCTTTCTCTTTATATCCCCTCTCTTTTATCTTTCTCTCTTTATCACTCCCATGCTTCTCATCTATCTATTTCTCTCTCCTTCTTTTTCTCTCTCCATCTTTCTCATCTTTTTCTTTCTCTTCTCGCTCTCCTTTTTGCCCCTCTCCTCTGTATCCTTCCCTTCTTATTTCACTCATTGTCTCTCTCTCTCATCTCTTATCTTCTCTCACTCTTTCAATTCTATCAATATTGATACTAAATTATTATATTAAATGTTGAAAAAATATTTGAATAATTAAGAGAGTTGGAAAATGCGGTTAACAATTTTGGTTGAAGTCAGTTTGATATGTATTAACTTAATGAAAAAATATTGATAAAGACGAAAAAATAAGGATTTTAATATTCTTCTTAGAATGTTGTTTTTATTAAAAAATATACTTATGATTTTTTATTAGTAAAAATTTGTTGACTCTTATGATGAAAAAATTTCAATAACAAAATAATTATAGTGTGATTATAATCTTAAATATAAAATTTGTATATATGACGATATTTTTTAATAAAAGAAAATAGTTTGCCTTTAAACATCAAACAAGAGAAAATATTTTCTCTTATATTGTTCACATAACAAAAAAAATTAATTTATTTTTTGAAAATTCATTTTTTTAAGAAAATACTTTTCATAAAATTTCATTTTCTGTTGAAATAAGCAACCCTAAATCATGTTTTTCCGTTGATTAAACTGCTAAACACTAGAAAATCGGAACATTTTTTAAAACTTGAATTTTTTACTAAATAAACACACTTCATGTGTTTTTTATTCTTTAAGAATATTGTTTACTAGATTGTAACCCGTGCTACACACGGATTTCAATTTCTCCATCTGTAAAAGTATTAATGATTAACATAAATTAATTGTTAATTTTTCAAATAAGTTGGTTGAAACGTTTCTTCACCAATAATTAACATTT
>JANHAO010028675.1:0-10548 GCA_026873985.1 Saraca asoca
TATAAATTTAAAATCCTTAACAAATATAAATTATAAATTTAAACTAACCAACGGTTTATTTGCTAAATCACTATAATATAATAAGGTATTAATTGTGACAGTTGTTTCCTAACTGAAAATGGTCATAATTGTAATCAGTGCTTTCCTTGTTGACCCATTTTTCTCTCTTCACCAATCCACCTATCCATTCATATCCATCACTCTTTTTGAACAATCTACGATCATTCATTTAAGTTTTAGATAAATATGCGTTGGTCATTATTAGAATTGTATTGAGTCAAACTCATGGATAACAACTTATACATTTATATATATATTTTTTATATTTTAAAGTCATCTATGTAATTTTGTTTATATTTAAATATTATTAAATCATTAAATTTTTTTAATGATATTAATTTTTAATAGTGGAATAAAAAAACTAACAATAGCAAAAAGGTAGAATATTATGTTTATCTATATGAGCATATGAATCTTGCTGGATATATTCTTTTCTATCTTATACGTGTCATTTAACTAAATACAACATAAATTGATTTCAATTGGCCACACTTATTTTTTAGTCTCAATTATTGAAAAAATTTTCAAGTACAGAGAGAGCGAAATTTTGTATACTATATTAAGTAATAGCTATATAAACAAGGGTTGATACAATATATTAGCATGTTTGTTAAACATGCCTACTTTGTGCAAGTTCAAGCTTGATTTGTTAGTCTATTAATGTTTATTTTTCTTTCTTCATCCATCTATTTACTCATTTATATTCATCATTGTTTTATATTTTTTTTAGTATTTTTTATAGGCTTCTTTGTAATTTTGCTTCTACTTTAATATTGTTGAATCATTGAAATTTTTTTAAGGATATTAGTTCTTAAAACTGTTTTAAGTATACTTATTCATATCTTATACATGTTATTTAACTAAATACATCATAATTTAATTTCAATTGGGAATATTTATTTTTTAGCTCAATTATTCAAAAGTACAGAGAGAGTGAAAGTTTCTATTTAACGTTAATAAGTACTAGCTTTTACGAGGCTTAAACCAATATGTTGGCATCTTTATTAAACATGGATTATTTATACAATTTTATGCCTGACTTCTTGACCTATTGACGTTTAGTTTTCAGTTTTCACCAATGCACTTTCCCATATCCAATCGTATCCAAACCATATCTAATCATTTTAGTTTTTAGATAATTTTAGTTTTTAGATAATTGTAGGTTTTATCATTATTGATCATCACACGTAAAAGTTATATTAGATCAACTCATGGATAACACTTATCTATTTATAATTTTTTAGTTTTTTTATAAGTATCTTTGCATTTTTATTTCTATTTTAATTTTATTAGACAATTTATATTATTTTCAGCATACTTGTTGTTAAGAATGGAGAAAAAAAATTAAAAAATAGAACGAAGATAGAATATTACGTTTATTTGAAAGAGTATTTAATACATGTTATTTCACTTGATACATATAATTTGATTTCAATTGGACATATTTATTTTTTAGACTCAATTATTCAAATTGTTCTCAATTAGAGAAAGAGTGAAAGTTTGTGTATAATGTTAAATTCTAGCTTTATAAAATAGGTCTAAACTAATATATTTGCATGTTTATTAAACATGCCTAGTTTGTATAACTTTAAGCCTAACTTGTTGACCTATTGACCTTTCTTCTTGTTTCTTCACCAATCCACTTGCCCATTCGTATCTATCCTTATATTTTACTAATTCATATATATCCATTTTAGTTTTTTGTTAAATCTGATTTGGGACATTATTAACCTTTTCACACTATATTGGTTTAACTTATGGATAGCCACTTATCCATTTATATATACTTTTTTACAAGATTCTTCATAATTTTTTATTTTAATATTATTGAATCATTAGTTATTTTTAATTATATCAATTCTAAAAAATAGATAAAAAATTAACAAGAGAAATAAGGTAGAATATTACATTTATTTGCATAAGAATATAAATCAAAGCTAAATATATTTATTTTTATATGGTACATGTTATTTAACTAAATACATGTTATTTTGTTACAATCCATTATTCTATTTTTTTTTCAAATATAATTAGAGCAATAGTTTGTGTATAATATTAAGTATTAGATATATAAATCAGGCTTAAACCAATATATTAACATATTTATTAATCATTTCTAGTTTGTATAACTTTAAGCTTGACTAGGTGACATGTTGATGTTCCTTTTTCTTTCTTCACCAATTCACTTACGGTCTTTGTTTTTGACCAATCTATATCCATTCATTTTACTTTTGGGATAAATGTTGGTTGGGTAAATATTAACCTTGTCAAGAAGAGTCATATTGGAACGACTCATAAATAATTATTTTTGGATTTATATTTTTTAAGTATTTTTTATAATAGACTTTGTAACTTTGTTTCTATTAAACTATTATTGAATTATTAATTTTTAATGATATTAATTCTTCAAAGTGGACAAAAAGGTCAACAATAGAAGCAAAATAGAATATTATATTTATTTGTACGAGTATAAATTATGCTGGAAATATTTATTTCTATCTTATACAAGTTATTTAACTAAATGGATCACAATTTTATTTAAATTGGCCACACTTGTTTTTGTCTAAAATTATTCAAATTTTTTTCCAAGTACGGAGAGATTGAAAGCTTTTATATATTGGAGATATTTTCATAAAATTAATAACTTTTTATAAAAAAACATAAAATTTAAAAAAGGCTCCAACAACCTTGTGCGTTATGAATAACAACTCTGTGACTAATGGACATAAAACTTAATATCTCTATGTTAATGGACTTTTAAAACCATAAGTTACAAGCAAGTGGATGATTCATGGTTCAAAGATAGATAATAGTAGTGTGCGCATGTTGGTTAATGTCTTTGATATATCATAATGATGTTTATGGTGCATTTTTATCATAACGCCTAAATGATGATGAAAGAAGGAATTCAAATGGTCATCAATTTAATGAAATTAAATTTCACATGAGCTAGTCGTTTGGCAACGGCCTTAAAGCTCTAATTTTCATGACCGCTGATTAAAAAGAAACTGCCATATAAATTAACTTTAATGGGTTAAACTTTTGAAGGCTTCATAACCTTGTTTAAGGCTTAGTTGTGCTTCTGTTTTAAGTTGACAAATAGCCAAAATATCATTAAAGTGTATGAGCTCTTTGCAGTTGAGGGTCAAGTCTTCTTTCTTCCAAATTAACACGGCTATTAATTTCTATGTCATTGTCTTCTATTGGTATGTGTTATGGCAAGCCAACGGTCACAATCTTGGAATGTATTGTATTCACAAGAGGGTAAGGTAAATAAAGAAAATTGTGTGAGTAGATACAACGTGAAAAATATGTGATACATTGGTGTATTGTCCAATATGCACTATACTAAAATAATCATTTAATTCTCATAATAGCATATATGAAATTCAAAAAGAAAATTCGAGTTCAATGCTAAACAAATTCATTTTTCACTTATATAGGGCTATTATAGCTAGCACCATATCACTGCCTATCAAATCTTTTCACAGTTGAAAACATCTCCTAACTCTAAGGAGTATGAGTTTGTCTTGGATGATTAAGGGCTGTTGTTGCGTTGTTCACTAAAAAAGGTAAAAAGGGGACTGGGTACAAAACACTCAATGAATAGAAAGTCTTCATGTAACTCCCTAATAGGTTGAAATGGCTTTGCGCTAATATAATTTGAACTGGATCTTAAAAATGGGATGAAATTGCACCATAAGACTAATTGGACTAGAGTTTCGATCCAAGAAGGTGACCCACACCTAGACCAACTTGTTGGCCTATCTACAGTTACCCATTGATTGATCGGTTTAGGTCATACAATCACTTATGACTAGTTGACCAGTTGAGCCTAGATAGATATAAATTTTGAAAATCATAAAACATGAACTAAACCCTCTATGATGGCCAAGAACTCACTAAAGGCTGAATGTAATATCCCTCTAGGGTTAACCTAATTGGACTCGAGCATGAGTTTGAAAATAAGAATAGTTGGTTGGTTGATTGAGTCTTATTGAGTAGTTAACCAGTCAATGTGAGGTCAAACAAAACCTGACATATGGAATTTAAGGTTTTAGAATCAAGTGTAGTAAGGCCGTTGACTAGAGCTAAAACCCTATCAGAAAAGTGTCCCAACACACTCCTGATTCTAAAATTGAATCTAAGGTAAAATGATTGAGTCATATGTGAATTTGATTTCATTTCATCTCATCTTCATGTTTTATTAATATTTAATTAGTTAATTGTTTTAGATTTGGAACTCTATGATATGTATGCTAGAGATAAATTCATACATTTGGGAATTGTATGATCTAACTTCATTTTGATATAAAGTTAAAATTTTTGAAAGTACCCTAAATATATTTTCTATGTTAGGAATTCAGAATATGGTTGGAAAATTTAATCAATTAAATTTAGGCTTAAATAAATGTAATTAATAAGGATGAATTATTATTAGACCTATGGAGGCCAAAAACATGAATTGAACAAGGAATAGACTTGGAAGATCAATACGTATCAGTTCAGGTTCAGACTAGAATTTACTCATGGGATGTAGAATCCAGGCAAGCATCAGGAATTATTTTTCTATGTGATTAGTTACAAGTTTATTTGAATATATGTATGTAATGGGAAGTTATTACTGGACTCAAGTTGGGTATATCCTTAGGAACTCACAACTTTGCATAAGTACATGAGCATGAACCTTTTTTAGTATGAAAGTATATGAGTTTTCAACAATATGACTAAGAGTATATTTTTGTATTTAAAGATCAAATTCTTCAAAATTCCTTTGTTTTAAATGTTTTACAAATTATAATCAAGTTTATATGAATTGATTGTAAATATAAATTTTATGGTTTGAATTTTCATTTCATGGTAAATTAAATTTGTTTAATTATTCATTTTATAGAAGTTACTCCTCTTATGTTTTAAACACATATTTTCAAGAAATAGAAATAGTCTCTATACGAAATATATTTTATGCATCTCATAAGCATAGCATGCACTAGAAAGAGGTTATGAACAATGTGTTATGGGTAGTGCATGGAATCCGATAGGATACAATTAAGTAAATGAAATGTTTCAGAGATGATTGTCTTTAAGAATTGATATGTGAAAGTGAGAGCTAGAAGACCGACATAGAAGACACTCTGCTGTGAATTTTGATCACCTACGACAACAGGTGGATCTAGGATCAGTGGTAGGAAGTCACCTTTTGATAAGAAATTATTGTAATTCCTGAGGGAAATTTTGTTATCATGTTATTATGTATAATTTACATTTTCGTTCTATAAATCACTAAATGCCATTATAATATGCCCACAAGTATTGCATAATTGAAATTATGATAAGTTTGTACAAACTATTGTTTGATCTATAAGTTTTGACATTTTTTGCAGTTAAGACAATTTGCTATATTATTGATTGTAGGTTATACAAAAGGCAATTATAGCACTAGACAAAAATAATAGGAAATTATAACACTGAACAAACACATAACAGAGACACTTTCACTTGTCATTAATAAAAAAATTTTCCCCATTTTTTGTCTTCAATTTTGGTAAAGATTGAAAAGCATCATTAAATTTTTGTGTATCAAGACATAAACACTTGTTCACTCACTTAAGTTGCTGAGTAACAAGCCAGAATCTATTGGCTTTCCTATCACAATTGCTTAAGTCATTATTAGTCAAAAATAGGGCATGACCAGCCAATACTAACCAAAAACTACCTTATACTAGTTAGGGAGCACAACCAAAAACTAAACCCTAATAAAACATTTTCGATAAACAAACTAAGAAACAAAAGAGAAAACAAAATAAAATCTAAACCCTAAAATAGAAAGCATCAATAAAGTACAAAGCCAAAACAATAGAAAAAAAATTGATATAACTTAGCAACAAAGAAAAGAATACAATGTAAGAAGAATGAAGTTCCCTACCTTGATAGCAATGAACTTGAAATGCAGAGATCAAAGACAACAAAGACAATTGAAGACAGTGAAGAAATATGCAACAATGGTTTGAGAATGATGAGAGTTTTAGACAAGGGAAAGCAAATGAGAGTAGGGGGAATAACTAGCTTGTTATGTAGGATGCCTAGATTTTAGATGTTGGTTATTAAGTAGGAAATAATGTCTATTCTCATGCATCTATGTTGGTTTTAATAACAAACCAAAGTATAAACTTTAACATATCAATTTTTTTTATGAAAACTGACATATTAATTTTCAACATATTTATAAAAACACTATCGTTGCTTAATATTTCATGTTGAATTTTCTAATTAGTTTATTTTATTTTATTTTTTAGATAATATATTATTACATTTTCACAAATAATTTGCCCAAGGCTAATTATTTTCTAAAAAATTATCAATTAAATAATATTTAAATACTTAAATTATTTTGTCCATTAAATAATTTCAATAATTGAATTATATTACACCCTAAACAATATTTAGTTATTTAAAAATTTTCTTTCAATTTTATTAAAGACATTGATTTGTGTTAAAATATATAAACATTGTTTTTATTATTTGTTTCAAAAAAGAAGATAGAAACTTGCTTCACGATACAATTCTTTGGATTATGTTAAAGACATTAGTTTATGTTAAAAAACTGATGTTGTTTCCATTAATTTTTTTAGTAAAATACAAAACCTATTACATGCTACATTTTTACATAAACATGTTGCTACCTACAATTCTTCGGATTGTGTTGAAGTTGTCAGTTATGTCATGTCCTGCCTTGGAATATGGTTGGCTTGGGGACACTAGCCCACAAGCCACAAGACATGACACTTACACTTAACATATAATACTCATATATAACATAAATCTGTGAATTACGAATAAAGGGACTAACGATAAAAGTATAACACCCAAATTAGCTAAAAGATACTTTATATTTATATATTTATAAAATAGTTAAATATAGGGTATCCCCTAATTATCGGATGTTTTAAGACCATGAACCCCTTAAAACAACTTGTTTAAAACACTTGAATTTCCAAATGGACTTTAACATTACCAACATGATCAATTATACCCAATATACAAAACTATATACAATGATCACAACACAATACAATGACTTATGCAAAAGTGTCCAACTGCCAAAATATGTATATGCATGTGTTCCAAGTAACTTGCCTTTCCATAGGATATCAAGGGGCTTGTCTAGATTCTACGCCCCTTTATATACCTACATTATTTTGAATTATTTTTGTCCATCTACGTCGATTCATATTACAAACCAACGTCTAATCCATGTCTCTTCATACACCCAAAAATAAATACATTGAATCTATGTTGAATTGTTTTTTTACCATTCCTCAGTCTTGGTAAAATTGAAGAAATTAATTATCTTTAGAGAATTTCAAAATTTCATAATCTTGGAAATGAAAAATTAATTGTAATATTATTTGTCATATAAGTAAATTAGTTATATGTAAATAATTTGATTAAGAACTTCATTGATATATTAATAAAAAAGTTATTGAAGTATAATCAAATAATTAGTCATCAATTATATGTGAACTTAGTGGATGCTTTGAATCAAATTAGTTTGTGTGAATCACCATCAGTGTTGAAGATCAAATCTGAAGGTGTTACTTGAAGACAATCCGTAAGATTTGATTGCAAGGCTAGTTGAAGAGTTAATGGAATTGTTTGGAGATCAAATTCAAATTTAATTAAGGATTTTGAGAATAACTCTTAAGAAGGTATAATTGAAATTATTACTTTAAAGTTTATTTGAATTATACATTACTTATAGACTAATTTGTAAACAAGATGATCCAAGTTTGGGAAAAATTATAAAAATTTTGCTACACATATTTGATGCTTATGATCAACATACTTGATGCCTTAGATTTAATTTCCAATAGTTCATACTTAACCATTTGTAGGTGATTGATGGGACAGAAGCGTCTTTTAACATAGCTAATAGATTAACTACTCCTACTGGCACATTGCAAAACACCACATGTCTCGATATGATTAGGATGTTGGTTTTGTGTTCATCATTAGCCCTTCTTTTTAGCCATAGGCAAGGCTAGACGAAGTGCTCTGATAACCTTCTGATTATGCCATTACAATAATTCTCTCTATGACATCTTTATACTAACCCTAATTTCTTGAGCAACGCTCCTCAAGGAGCTACTCATTTGCTAATGAGGATTCTGAAGTGGATCTCCTTTTATAAGCTTGGGGTGATGCCAAGTTGACCTCTTTATCACAACCAATTGACTTCGTAAGATCATACCTACCGATGGATAGTTTATAAGGATTGTTGACCACCTAATCAACTCTTAATAAACACGTATGTAGTAACCTAGTCATCCGTTGAGACCTACATTCAAATCCAGTTAGGATAACCCTAGGGCGATATTACGAGACATGTCCTAGTTTCTTTTTTTTTTAAGTGAATACATATAGATGTGTTTGTTTGTGTATTTGGATATCCGGGCTCAAGGCCTATATAAATAAAATGGGATACACACCCATCACAATCTATACAACAACAAAACAAAATGCAGTGTCCCAGACTACACAATATGTATATTTATCTTACTGGGCAACCAGTAACTATACACATACAAAATACCATCCTACTAACTGCCTTAATTTCCACCATTCATATATCTTTATAAACCATAGGAATGATCCACTCAATCAAGGAGCAGATCCAGTATCAGTGTGGGGTGATGGAGTAGTAGGTGTATCTTAGGGCTCTAAAAACATTGAGAAGAAATGAGTGAGTTTCATAGAAATTTAGTGAATAGACAATCCCAATTTAATGCACATGTTGAATATTCATATATTCGACAGGCCTACCTTTATTTCTCTTCCACACAGGCTAATCACAATTGCCTCCGGATTACCATAGGATTTTCAATGGATCCAGGACATCAATTTATTAAATCATATGAAATATTATTCTACAAAATAAAAGCATAATTTCATCACATCAGAAAAATTTCCATGTAAGTATACAACATACCATACCATAAAGTTTTCAGAAAAAAAAAACACTAACATCAAAATCAAATCATTTAGCAAAACCAAAATTTTTCATACAACAAAATTATTCCAAAAATAGGATTTATTAAATAAGAAGGATTATCCACTCACCTTAGACACTCCTAGAATGATCGAATTGTCACTCAAGGTGCTAAATTCACCCACTAGGAGAAATCAAGTTATTCCACCTAGTTGGATGTAATTGATGTTAAGGTTAGCATTTAAACTTAGATTTAAGATTCTCTAACTAAGTACACCACTAAATATTAATGATAGACTTCTATATCTGAGCTAAACTTTTAAGATCAAGCAGCAAAAACCACCTACTTGGATCTTTCAGCTAGATCTCCAAAGATTTGACATTGGTGTGCTTATTTCATCCAAAGGAATATATCTAGATCAAATCCATAAGAAAAATCCCATCTTTCATTGACTTTGAGATTTACTATTTAAACTAGATCTACTTGAAAAATTAGTATAAACATGTTATAAAATAAATCTGATGATTTAGGATTACTCACCATCATCCAAAGTGCAGGTGGGAAGCTCTCTGTTAGCTAGATTGCCGCCAGTGGGTCGATCTGGGCACAGGCTGATAGCACCAAGTAGGAGGGCCAACTCATTGGAAATAGGAGGAGGAAGATGCTATCGAGCTGACTAAGAAAGAGGGACACTGGAGAAGAATGACCAGTGATGGGTTGAAGCCTGTTGGACATTGGAGAGTGAAGTCCTTGCAGGAAAGCTCTGGTCGAAACTGCAACACCACAGGGAGAGGAGACACTAGAGGAAAAAGGAAGAGGAAGACTATGGGAGCTTCGTCAGATGACAACAAGTTAAGGGGGAAAAGAACCAGCCGGTGAATGCAAAGGAAGAAGAAGATGCAAGGAGGTTCAACATGTTGCTGCGTGAGGAGAAAGAGGAGCTGACTGAGGAATTATACTTAAAAAGAAATAGAGAAATCTACATTTTGACCCCATTGACCTAGCCATAAGTTTAACGAGGTCCTCCTACAAAAAGGAAAAACTACAAGTAAGCCCCAACGACAAATTTAAGTTTTTCACTTTAGTTCCTCAGCCTCATTTCATTTTTTTTTACATTAGATAAGATATTACATTATCTTTATAGTTAGTCAAACAAAAAATGACATGAAGAATTGAAGGGCTTTTGTGCTCACTTTGTTTCAAATGGATCAAGTGTTGAGCATGAAAGTTAGTCACACATAAAAGGAACCTAATTTCAAGAAAGCTAATTTGAGTATTGATAAGCGAATAAAATACCTATAAAAATGATGAATATGACCCCTTAATTGATTGTTAATTTGTGGTTTTTTCTTTACTTTTACTTTAGTTTTGTTAGTTTGTTCTTAGTACTGCTGTAGTCTACCTTTATCTTTCAGGTTAGTGAAAAAGGCTTCAAAAGGAAGATAAAAAGGTGAAGAATGAAGCACACTTGGATCAAGAAGAGTTGAGGAAGAAAATA
>JANHAO010028676.1:0-10554 GCA_026873985.1 Saraca asoca
TAAGGGCAAGATCTGATTTAAATTCCACTTTATAAATTGTCTACCACTCTTTAAATCTTTATACTACCTGATTTGGGACCTGACACATGCAAATGCTAACAGTATCCAAATGGCTTCTAGTCTAGCTACTGGAGCAAATATTTCATCAAAGTCTATGCCTTTTTCTTGATCATAGCCTTCAGCAACTAATCTAGCCTTATTTCTAACTATGATGCCATTTTCATCTAGCTTATTTCTGTATACCCATCGAGTTCCTATTACATTGTATTGATCATTTTTAGGTACAAAAGTCTAGACTTTATTTCTTGTAAATTGATTTAATTCCTCTTGCATAACCATATCATCTTGCAGGGCCACTTGTATATTTTTTGGCTCAATCAAAGAAACAAATGAAGAATAATTGCAAAAGCTTTTCAAATTACTGCATGTTACTTTTTTTGATGCATTTCCTATTATAAGCTCCCTGGGTGATTTCCCATAAACTTCTATGTTTTTGTTGGAGAGCAAAGAGGAGTGCTATCCATGATGGTTGAATCAACATCTTCACTAGATTCTATAGCATGAATCTTCAAATCATCTTGTTAAGTTTCTGAAGTTAATGCTAAAGTTCACCAGTGTCATTAGTCTTTTTCTGCATCTGTCCTGTTATCACTTAAGGAAAACTTATCCAAAACTACATGTACAGATCCTTCAATCTTCAAGGTCATTTTGTTGTACACTTTATAGGCCTTGCTAGTTGAAGAATAATCAATGAAGATTCCTTTATCAGATTTGGGGTCAGATTTGTCTAAGTTATCTTTCTCATTATTATGAATATAGCATTTGCAACCAAAGACAAGAAAATATGAAATATTAGGCTTTCTTCCAAAATATAACTCATAGGGTGTTTTGTTTAAAATGGTCTTAAAAGTACCCTATTCATTATATAGCATATAGTGTTAACTGTATCTGCCCAATAGGACTTTGGAAGAGTGTTGTCATTAAGCATGGTTCTTGCCATTTCACCTAGGCACCTACTTTTCCTTTCAACAACACCATTTTGATGTGGTGTCCTTGGTGCAGAAAAGTTATGTTTTATACCATGTTTCTCACAAAACTTAGTGACATATTTGTTTTCAAACTCTTTTCCATGATCACTTCTAATAGAAATAATTAAGTATCCTTTCTCATTTTGAAGTAAGTTTGCAAGTTTATTGAAAGCTTGAAAAGTATTACTTTTATGTGACAAAAAGAGAGTCCAAGTAAATATGGAAAAGTCATCCACAATTACAAATACATAGTAGTTGCCTCCATAACTTTTAATTCTGGATGGACCTATTAAATCCATGTGAAGTAATTCAAGAGATTTTGATGTTGTAACAGTAATTTTGAGTTGAAAGAAGATTTCACTTGTTTTCCCTTTTGACAAGCACTGCAGATTTTGTCTTTGATGAAATTCAACTTAGGCAAATCTGATACCAAATCTTTCTTGGATAATTTTCCAATTAGCTCCATATTAATATGTCCTAACCTTCTATGCTAGATCTAGATATCATCAAAAAAATTACCAAACAAGCAAAATCTAATTTACATTTAGAATTTAAATCAAATAGGTAAACATTGCTAACCCTGTGTCCTACTAGTTTAAGTTAATTTTCAATACCATTTACAACAAGACATTTATCTGAGTTAAAGATTACTCTATTTCCTTTATCACAAAATTGACTTATACTTAATAAATTATGTTTCAAACCATCTACATATAAAACATCATTAATACAACATTCTGAAGACTTACAAATTTTACCCATACCTTTGACTCTTCCTTTGGAGTTATCTCCAAAAGTTACCTTACCTCCTTTCATTGGTGTGAGACAGATAAATTCATTTTTGTTTCTAGTCATATGTCTTAAACATCCACTATCCAAAAACCATAAATTTGTACTTTGTCTCTTGCATCCCTGTAAAACAAAGTTCATACAAATATTAATGGTACCCATTGACTTTTGGTTCCATTAGTGTTAGTATACAAAACAAGAAATTTTCCAGGGATCACAGATTTAGGTAACCATATCAATTTTTCATTTAGCCTTAGCATATTGGTGCCATTTCTAAAGGCATAATTCCTGATATGATGTCCTTTACGATTACAATAAAAATAAGTAATTTTTGCAGGTTTTGATCTAAAAGTCTGTTGTCTAAATCCCAGACCAGCTTTATTGTAAGACATTTTTTGATTCTGCAAAACATATTCCAACCTTTGATTACTGTTAGAAAAATTCTGCAATTTCTTTTTTCATACTTCAACTTTAGATTTAAATTGACTGCATTGTTCACAGCTTTTTCCAAATTCAACAGTCAATTGGCTATGTTCTTTTTCTAGAAATTTGACTTTTTCACTCAAAATTTTCTACTAATTTTTAGCTACAGTCAATTGTTTTTTGGTTTCTATCAATGAATTATACAATTTAACACAACTATTATCTAAGTCCTCATTATCACTATCATCACTAAAATCATTTTCAGAATCACTAGAAGAATCATCACAATTAAAAAGAGTAAAGAAGGGATTGTTTCTAAGTACCTCATTGTCATTGTTGCATTTAGCCATAAGACACAGCAGTGCATCATCATCTGATTCATCCTCTTCAGCTGTTTCTGGTTCTTCATCATCCATATAACGAAATTGGATTTCTTGGATGCCTGCTTTTTCTTCTTTCTCTCATTTTCTAGTTGTTTCTTCAAATAGACTGGGTAGTCTGGCTTGATATGCCTAGGTTTCTCGCATTCAAAGCAAGTAAGAACAATGCTGACTGAACTACCTTGCTCATTCTTCCCAATGTTCTTTCTTTGTGCAATAGTTTTTCTCCTTTCTTTGCTTTTCTTTTCTTTCAAGATTCTTTGTAACTTCTTGCTGAGTAAAGCTACACCCTCCTTGTTTAGTGTGTCTGCATCAGTTTCTGAGTCTCCTTCATCTAATTCAATCACTTTCAGTGTAAGGGTCTTCTTCTTCTTATCATCTCCATTCTTTTTATACCTTCTTAGTTCAAGTTCATGCTCTTCTAAATTGCCAAATAACTTCTGAACTATAGGAATGCCCATCTTCAGAGATTTTTTTATGGTAGTGACCTTTGGTTGCCATTCTTCTATCAATGACCTCAAAATCTTGTGTACTAAGCCTGCATTCTCAAATTTTCTTCCAAGCAAAGTCAAATGATTAGTAATAGTAGTGAATCTTTAGATTAAATCTTTAATAGACTCACCTTCCTCCATTTTAAACATCTCATATTGAGACACAAGCACATGCACCTTTGAAGCTTTTACCTATGAAGTTCCAACATATGCTATTTCAAGTGTGTCCCAGATTTGCTTAGCAGTGGAACAATTTAAGATTCTTTCATACTTATTTGGTGACAGTGAGCTTAAAATAATCCGTTTTACCTTTGCAACTAGTAAATGTTTCTTTCTTTCATTTTCAGTCTAGAGAGATTTTGGTTTAAATTCAACTTCACCATTAATTAAAGTTTTAAGGGGTTTATATCCCTCTTCTACCAATTCCTATATATCTACATGTGTTGTTTCAATGAAATCCTTCATCTTCTGCTTCCAATAGATATAGTGTTCCCCATTGAAACTAGGAGGTTTGTGCATAGGTGGATACTCAAGCAATAAGAAAAAGTTAGAATCCATAATTTCAAAAGATATAAGTGTATTAAGAGCCAAAGCTTTGATACTAACTAATGGTCCCAGAAAAGAAAAATTAAAATTGTAGAATTAAATAGATTTTGCTCTTTTCTCGTTAGAGAATTATATACACCAGTATCAAAAATCTTTCTTTTGATGAGATATACAGAGAATTGATAATCAGTAGATGTGAAGATAGTACAAGTTAAAGTTTGAAAGTAAGAGCAATTAAAAAGTAGGTAAAGAAAGAAAATTAAAGATTGAGATTTTTAAAGTGGTTCAGCTTGAATTGAAACTGCAATTCAAGTCTACTCTACTTAATCTTTCTCAACTAAAAAATCGCTGAATTAAAAATAAAAACTATCAGGATTGACAAGCTCTTGAAATGCTAGTCTTTACAATAAACACACAAGAATTTAATAGGTATCTTGCTAACCTAGAAGAATTACAATAGGCTCTTCTAAACCTATAAAGGTTTCTAACACCTAGAAATCTTAAATAAAAAGAATTAGAATAGAAAAGGAATTGAAAATACAATACCAAGGTTTGAGATGAAAATCTCAAACAAACTGTAATAAAACTCAAAAAGTTTTTAATCCAATAAGCTTGAAGAAATCTCAAAGAATTGATGAAGTAGAAAGAAAATCGTATTCAGCTCTTTCTCAAGTATTTTTGTATTTAATTATAAAGAAAAATCGTGTGAAAATGTTTATATAGGGAAGGCAATTAGGCTTGAATAACTACTATAATTGTCTGTAATAGAAAAACTGATTTTTAGTTACTGTATCAAAGCAACATCTATTACAGTTTGTTATTTACTAATGCACCAAAGTGTAATTGAAGTACAGTTTGTTGTACATAGTCTTCACATCAATTACAATATCGAAGTAGCCATATTTCCTAACTTTCGGTAAAAATTATTTTCTTCATGCATCGGTGTGACTTCGATTACTATATGAACTTTTTATATGTTCTTCAATGCATTAATGTCACATTAATTCAAGATGTGAAAAACTATTTTATAAAGACTTGTTTTCTTCAAACAATTTCTCTACCTCATTGTTTGATTAAAAACATTTGGATCAAAGATTATCTAAGCTTATTTATAAAAAAATCCTATTAAAACAAAATAAGTCCTAAAAACTAAACTTGGATCTCTTGAATCTTGAATCAAATATTTTTTAACCTACAAAGTAAATCAAAACACCAAAACAAATTGTTAGATAAAAATTGTTTTTCAACATTAAAACGAAGGAAAATATGTAGCTTAGAATAATCTATGTTAACAATCTATCTTGATTTATCGATTGTTTAATGTCACTTTGGGGAGGGTTTTGGTTTATTTTTGTTGGTTGGTGTTTAGACCTTATTTTGGTCTAGACTTGTTTATTTGTTTGGCTAGCTTATATGTTTATTTGGTTAGGCTTGTGTAGGACTTTAATTCAGCCCATTAGTGAGTCTAATTGCTACAAAGGAAGGCATGTTTGCCTCACAATTGAGATTTGACAAATTTATGAAAATAAAAATGTTTCTTCTTCGAATAAATGCTTTCATGGGATTCTAGCAAGAACTTGAGCCTTATCAATAAACTTGCTCTTTGTGCCATTTTTAACACTTATCACTTTCCTCCTAGTTTTCTAGAGTGTAAGGTGAATACCCTTCATTTTCCTTTCAACTTTGGTGCTAAATTTTGTTGATTAGGGATAGATCCATAGGCATCTCCATGGGAGATTACATCACCTAGCCTTTGCAAACACACTCAACTTTCTTTTGCCTTGCTTTGATTTTTCTCTCAACTTTTTTCTTTCTTCTCTCTTTTCACTCTCATTCTCTTTTTCTTCACTCATTTTTTTTTGTTTTTCTCTATTTTTCAATTACTGTTCAAAAACTTGTTTTGGGGTTAAAGGTATAAGAGTGATGGCTTTATTATTTTTCACAAAGTTATACCTATTTAGGAAGTCATCATGTGTAACATGTCTATCAAATTGCCATGGCCTTCTTGGCAATAAATGAGCCGTATGGAACATCACAAAGTACCTTATCTTGATACCTCCCTATTAAGAATGCCACTAGCACTTGCCTTGTCACCTCTACCTCTCCACTATCATTCAACTATTGCAATTTGTAAGGCATGGTATGGTTCAATGTAAGCAAAGCCAATTTTTCCACCATGACCATACTAGCCACATTGGCACAACTCCCCCATAAAAAATGAGATTGCACACTTTGCCTCTCACATAACATCTGGTATGAAAAATATTTTCCCTTTGTTCTTTATTCTTTTCCTTAGCTTGAACATTTAACACTCTTCTTACCACTAAGGCTTCTCCTTCAACCACATGTTTTACTCCTCCACTACTTTTTTTTCCACTAGAATTGGATTTTTCCTTATCTCTTTCACACCCACTAGCAGATTCTATCTCACCATTACCCTTCAACAACATGACTCTTTTTTTTGGGCATTTATAGGCATAGTGATAGTGGCCTAAGCACTTAAAGCATTTGATGTTTCTTTGTCTTTGAGGTGTTTTAACCTTGACTTTGCCTTGGGTTCTTCTCTTTTAGACTTTGAAGAAGCTATAGCCATGACCTTCTTGGGGTAGTTGTTATTCTTTTGCTTATGCTTCTTCTCCCAATTAGGCTTTAATGAGGAGTTAGGTTTATGTCCAAATTTGCAAGAACTCCTCCTTTTAAATTGCCTCTCCACTTTCATACCCATGTAAACCATATCTTCCAATTCCATATAATGTAAAATTTCTACCACATTAGCAATGTCATAGTGCAATCCATGTAGAAACTGAGCCATTATTGCTTCTCTATCTTCCTCCACATTAACTCTTAACATGGCCACCACCATCTTCTTGTGGTAGTCTTCAACACTTTTGTAACCTTGTGTGAGGCTTTAAAGTTTTTGATACAATTCCCTATAGTAGTGTGAAGGAATGAATCTCTTCCTCATGGTAGTCTTCACCTCATCCTAAGTGGAAATAGGTTTTTCATGGTTTCTCCTTCTACTTTGAACTAGTTGATCCCACCATATAATAGCATAGTCTATAAATTCCATAACCACAAGCTTTACTTTCTTCTTTTCAAAATAGTTGTGGTATTTAAAGATCAACTCTACTTTCTTCTCCCATTCCAAGTATGCTTCTAGGTTATTCTTGTCTTGGAATGAAGGAATGGTCATTTAAATGTTATGAAGGCTAGAATCAACTCTTTCTCTACTAGGACTCTCATCTCTTCTTCCTAAATTGCTCATTTCCCTCCTCCTTTCACTTCTTTTAATTTCATAGAATGTATGAAATGGATTATTCTTCCTTATCTTTCTCATCTCTCCAAGCACCCTCATTACTCCTATGTTGATTATTTCATCTTCTATTTCTTCTCTCATGGGAATTTCTTTTATTTTCTCCAACTTTATTAAGTTTCATATTCACCTTTTCAAATTGTCATTGCATAGCCCTTAAGGTGAACATGATTTCATTGGTTTGAGATCTACTACCATCTACCATCTTTAAGGAATAAAAAATCTGCAAAATAAATGTTAGCAAAAATACGAACCTTACCCAAAACACTTCTCTCACTTATGTTTGAGACACTCCACTAGTGTTTGCACTCAAATTAGGATTTTACCCTCCAATGAGCTCACACACTATTGCCTTTTTTACACTCTTATCTTCCCTCTTTAAGGTTTTAGAAGAACTAAAGAGCCAAGTTCTTTGAGTTTTCACAAATGTAGCAACCTTCCTCACTTAACACTCCAATAATTTCAAAGTGGCATGAACCAACAAGTACAAGGAGTAAAGAATTAACAAGGAAACACAAAAGAAATAGACAACACAATAACAACAAAGTTTGGGCTAGGACAGTAACAAGAGAAGAAAATTGCAGAAAAAATTCAAATGGCTAACAAAAATGGACTTTCTAAGCTCTGCAAATGATTATGCATCCAAATAAACATATTCAAATTGAATACAATGGAAATTGACTTAGCAAGACACCAAATTTTTGGATTGAACGGAGCTTACAAACTTGCAAATTTTCATTTTCCAAATATTCAAGACAACATTTGTTTTCTTCCTTTTCTACTTTCCTTTCCTTTTGTTCTTTCACACTTTGTTTTCTTTTCACTTTTCTTTTATCATAGTTTGTTTTGCTCTTGTTTTTTTTTTTTGTTTTTTTTTCACAAATGTTTCCTTACTTTCTTTTGTATTTCTTTTCACACAACACTTACTATCTAGAATAATTTTAGCACCTAGTTCTCACTACTAAAGGCAATCAATATCAACCCATGTTAATCACAATTGACACAATTCAATTTCCAATTATGTGTACTCAATATAAAGATGTTTTTGGCATAAAACACAATCAAAAACAAACTTGGACAGTCACAAAAAGCTTAGGGAATTGTAGCAGAAATTTTGGCCAATTGTAGCGAAGATCGGACAGCAACTAAACCAAAATAGAGGACTACAATTTGATGATGACAACTGATGAAACTTTTGAAGGAAATGGCACCAAACAACACTAAATTGAAGTGCAATTCAGTAAAAAAACAAAGGACACACAAAAGCAAAGCAAAGAAAATTTGAACCAACTCACAAATACTTAATGTGTAACAAATTAGGAAGCAAAAATTCTACAAAATAAGTAGAAAAATTTAAACCACACAAACCTATGATTAAACACTTGGTGGACAAAGTAAGACATAATTTTTTTTTTGTAGAATTTTAGTGAAATCACACCCAAACAGCAAGCAATTTTTCAACAAAAAAGTGGACAGCAACATAAGCAAAATAAAGCAACAAAATGAAGCAACAATTGGACTCAATTTAGTAAGAAAATTTAGCAAGCAATTGACACAAAATAGGGCAGAAAAGTAGCAAGAGAATGTACAAGAAAAATAGAAAGGATTCAGCAATTGGAGAGCCAAAACTTTGATACCAAACTGATATGATCTCCCGTGGAAATGCTTATGGACTTTTCTCCAATTCAGCCACAAAAAGGAAAAGAAAAAGAAAGATATTCACACCACACTCTAGAATAGGTAGAAAAAGAATGATAAGTGATGGATTTGATACCACAAAGAGGAAAATTCTTTGATAAATCTTAAGTTCATGAAAAATCCTAAGAAAGGAAGCTCTCAAGAAGATGAACACTCTTTAATTTCATAAAATGAGTAATCTCTATTCTAAAGGAAACAAGTCTTCCTTAATAACTATCACTAAGCCATGATAGGCTGAACTAACAAGGTAGCAAGCTCAACAAAAATACTAAACTTGTTAGCCAAAATAAAAAGCCTAAGCTATTACAAAAAGTCATTGGTCCTTTGTATAGTAAAAATGCTAGTGTAACTTTAGCCACTATGTTGTCCTTCAAAACTATGTAGTTTCACTAAGTTTAAAACTTGAAATCACTAGGTTAGACCATAGAGACCTCTGGGCTTTGGTTTGACCTCATTTGACCCATTAAAGTTTCAATTATGATCCAATCATTGTGACAACATCAATTTGGACAGAAACACTAGCATGACTTCATAGAAATTTTTGAGTCCAAAAGGTAAAACTGGGCTCTAGCCTCTGCATGAAAGTTATAGATCTTTCTCCCAGTTTTTCAACCATATAAATATCAATCTAATCTAACATCTGAAGCTCAAGTTATAACTTGAAACCTAAATAGTGTCAAAAATCTAGCATTAAGCAATTAATTCAATTAAGCTCCAAATCATGAACAAATCACAAAACAAGGCCAATTCACTAAATTAAACTTGATTAACATTCTAAGAGATAGAATATGAGAGGAAATAAATGTGAAAATAGTGTTTCCTTGAATTTCTATCAAATGGCCTTGACCTTGCATAAAAACTTGATTCCTAGCTCAAGTTATGAGCTAAAAATTGAGACAACTTTTCAGAGTAGTTTAACCCATAATAGAGTTTAGTATTTAAGTTTACAGCCATATGACTAATTCAAAATGATGTAGTTTGCCCTCAAACCTACCATGAAAGTTGTTGGGATGGATCTTAGCTATCATATGAGCTTAAGTTTGCAATGAAATGATGAGTGGAGTTCCATTTATGATGAAAATACTAAAATTGGTTCTGAGTCTCAGCATTGCACTCTATTTTGGCTTATAGGCTTCAATTGACCTCCAAAACGCCTTAATTGGGCTTTAGGCTCTTCATGACATTTTTTTTATTTTTCTCTGAGCTTTCTAATGACATAAGAACACCTAAAAAAAGAGATCCAAAGCTCAAGATATATCTAAAAACCTAAAATAGTCTAAAATAATGTAAATTTACTAAATAAATTTAATTAAACATAAAAGGTGAGCAAACTACAAAACTAATTTCAAGCATCTAATTAAGCCTATAAACATGAAAAAAGACTAAGTATGAATGGATATATAATATGTATAAATTGTCTTCATCAAATTGGTGTCCATTTGACCTCGTCGATGACTACTCTAGCTTAACCACCTTTCCTTCCCAACAATAGAGCCATTATGCAATGGAGTGGCTAAATCAAGGTGATGAGAAAAAAGAACTAGTGAAATTATCACATTGTGCTGGGCTTGCTAATTGGATGGTCTAGCTAGAGTGAGTATTTTTCCTTTATGTTCACTCATTGGGAGCTATTGGATATGCCTGAAGGAGTTTAGGTCAGTGATAACAAAATATTTTACTCATTTATTTGTCCTCTCACTTAGCATTTTAAGATTCAAAATTGATTACTTCTAGCTGTGTTAGCATGTATTTATAGTGTGATGTCAATTGATTCATTAGAAGAAATTCTGCATAATTTGGTCATTTTGAGCAGTTTCTGTAATCTGGTCATAACTCAAGCTACACTTGTCCAATTAATGTGATTCTTATCTTGTAGGAAAGCTAAG
>JANHAO010028677.1:0-10565 GCA_026873985.1 Saraca asoca
TTGTTCACTTTTACACTAAACACATGAAAATTACAAGTGATATAAATCAAGATACAAGTGTATACCAATCTCCAACGAGATAAGGACAAGATCTAAACTCATTCTGCTTTCTTAGATTAATTCTAACTTGTCTGAATTGGGACCGACACACATTAATAGAGTTTCTTGTTCTTCTTCTTTTAGTGTGACTACCCCATCCCATTTATCTCTGCTGGGAAGGTTAAAAATTGTAATTTATCAATGCAAGACTATAATTACATCTGTACTAATCATTAAATGCTAGATGCCAAGCAATAAATATTGGGCAAATCATTGTCGGACTTTGGGGGCTGTTCTTTAGGTTGGTAGAGTACTCAGACTGTGTCTGTCAGATATTAGTTGTTTCCCTTAATGGAAAGGTGAGCTCGTTGCCGCTTCCGCTGATCATGGCCTATGAACTCGTGTCGTGTGATCTGTCACATGGCTTTCAGCGAGCTTATTTTGAGTTAGGCCGTGCCATTCTACCTTGATTCCCGGTTCTCTGGGCTTTGGCTGACCTTCTTCACTCTATCGAGGAATATCTACAACACTAGCCCCCTAACTCACAGTTCGTTGTGTGGGCTGGGAGTTATTGATTTGCTTCCCAGAGATGTGGTCTCAGCTCGCGACATGACTTACCCAATGACGAGCTGTATTCCCTATACGAGAATTGTAAGTAGTTAGCGATGTTAATTGATTGGTGTGTAATGTTGTACTTTGATTCGATTCCAACGACTTCATAAACCATTCTATGCATCCTTGCCATGGCAAGGCGTGAATCCTTTTGATGCAATCGAGCTAAGTGAAGTTGCAAGGGTAGTTTGCCACTCCTTCAGGGGTGATTTAGTGCACTCAATCTGAAGGTGAGAGGAACTCTGGAGGCTTAGCGTGTCTAGCATCAAGTGTGCTCGAGCTGGATTAGTAGCTCTAGAGGCTTAGTACGTTTAGCACTAGGTGTGCCTGAGCTGGATTCATAGCTCAGGAGGCTTAATGCGTTTAGCATCAGGTGTGCCCGAGCTGGATTAGTAGCTCTAGAGGCTTAATACGTTTTAGCACCAAGTGTGCCTGAGCTGGATTCTTAGCTCTGGAGGCTTAGTACGTTTTAGCATCAGGTGTGCCTGAGCTGGATTAGTAGCTCTGGAGGCTTAGTGCGTTTAGCACCAGGTGTGCCCGAGCTGGATTCGTACCTCTGGAGGCTTAGTGCGTTTTAGCACCAAGTGTGCCCGAACTGGATTGATAGCTCTGGAGGCTTAGTATGTTTAGCACCAGGTGTGCCTGAGCTGGATTCGTAGCTCTAGAGGCTTAGTGTGTTTTAGCACCAGGTGTACCCGAGCTGGATTGGTAGCTCTAGAGACTTAGTACGTTTAGCACCAGGTGTGCTTAAGTTGGATTCGTAGCTCTAGAAGCTTAGTGTGTTTAGCACTAGGTGTGCTTGAGCTGGATTTGTAGGAGCCACGGGGTGTCTTCATTCTTGACTTGAGATCGTACGACGGCCGCAAATAATGGGTCACGCAGAGGCTGGATATATAGTTCGCTTCTTTACCATTTACCCTTTTTCTTGGAGTTCAAAGGATTTGTTTTATGCATGTCTCTTCGATTCTGTAGCCGACGTAATAATTATTACGTTCAGTGCACACACTGTAGTTTTAAATGCTGATATGCGCTAATCCATTAGATCATGGGTTATTTGACGGGTTTTTGAATCCAACGATTTGATTCTTTTGACATAAAACTAGGAAAATCCTTTCCCCTTTTTCATTTGCCAAAACTGTACACTTTTTAGCTCTCCCCTTTCTCTATCCCAGGTATTATCCATTGCTCTTTTCTAGACTTAGCTTCATCTTTAACTCTCTAGTTCTGTCAAGTCAGGCCCTCGGTTACTAGTTTTTCACTCTTGTCCATTTTTCAGACTGCTTCTTGGTTCAATCAAGGTGAGTTTCTATTCCTGCTCTTGGCATTTTGTATTCCGATCTCATAATCTTTATAAGTGTACTTGTGGTTGACTGAAAATTGGTACAGGGGAGAGTTTTATTCATTTTGCTGATAGCGGTTAGAGCTTTAGGTGGTGGCAGAATCTCTTAATTTTCTGGGTGCTTTCGGCTTAGTGTTTAGAACCCTTGTTTACGTTTCATGAATCAAGATGGTCTTGGGCAATAGTCATTTCCCTCCAAGGTTGAATTGTTTCTAGATTAGTGGCCCATTTTGTCCTACAGCCTGATTATTTTTCTTTCCTTTCTCCTGTAGATGTCTCAGCCCCATAGACATCGTTGTCACCTAATAGTCAGTAAGGATTTTGAGTCCGAGGGGAGCAAGGGGACACCTCGTGTCGCTGGGGATGTGGTCTCCCAAAATGGTGAGGTTGCCAGTGGGTTTGTGGCTCGTGCTGGGCCGGAGGGGTCCGGAGCCATTTTTCCTTTCAAGCACTTCCCTTCGAGTGTCAAACCCAAGGAAATGGAGGGGATCGCAGACACATATTTCTTTTCAAAAGGCTACTGTGTAATGGTACCATCCCGTGACGATCACGCTACATACCCTCCCCATAGGTTTACAGCTATAAGTGTCCACCATCTCAATGTGGGCTTCTGGTTCCTAGTTCCTCCATACATAATTGATTTCTTGAACAAACTGGGACTTGCACCTGCCCAATTGACTGCTAACGTGTATTCCTCATTAAACTCTTTTGCGCTAATCCATCTTCAGAATGGCCTTTGTCCTCCTAGCGCAAGGGTTCTTTGCTTTCTTTACAGCATTAAGGGCGTCGGGAAGTAAGAGGGTTATTGCTACCTTTCACCTCATCCCTCGAAGTATAAGAAAGCACTGCCTCAAGGAGACGCTCAAGGGAAATCTAATGCAGGTCCTTATAAGACCCGTTGTTTTATGTGTCCTGCCCATCCCTGTGTCATCTTCAAAACCTTTCATTTGTGTGGAATCTGAGTGAGCAAGCTAGAGAGGATACCAGCTCTTCATTGCTTTATTTTAATTTGAGCCTAACGTTTTGCTATGCTTCTTGTAGATGGAGTTTGAAAGGAGAGACCAGAACTGAGCGCAGTGGAGATCGAGGTTCTAGACTAACTTTCTGTTTCTGACGATTTTCCCAACACTTCAAAGTTCAATGAGGAGCTTTTGCGAGCCTACAGGCTTTCTCCTACTCTTGGTGCCAAGCTTATTGACAATTTGCGTGACATCAGGGTTCATGGATCAAGAGAAATTTCCCCAACTAATTTTAGCGAACAGGTTGTCATAGGGTGAGTTAACCTTATTGAGCCTCCTTCGAGGCCTAGACAAGTCGCGTCTTCCGCTTCTCCTCGCACAGACCGTCCTACCCCTTCCATGGCTACTCCGAAACCTATTCAGGCTAGCCTGCCCTCTCCTTCTAAGACTGCTTCTGCTCCAACTCAACCTAGCCCCCCTTTCAGTCTGTCGATAGCGAAGAAGACTTTGCTTCTCTCGACTCCTGTTCTGCAACGTGGATTGACCGAGATTAAGAGAGAGACGATGACGTCTCTGCGATGTAGAGATAAGACTTTTGCTGGACCTTCCTCAAAAAGGCAGCGGGTCGATAAAGGGAAGGAGCCCGCCACTGGTTTGTTGGCACAACTCGATGGCATTCTGGAGCATCCGCCCAAAGCACTGAGGGCCAAGTCGCTGGCCCTTTATAACATCATTAATGACATCGTGGGCCAAATTCTGGGGGCTAACGTTGTATCTTTGGAGGACGACGGGATTCGAGGCAACATCCTGATGGAGGTCTTGGCCAACCATTACTTTCTGGTTAGTATTGTTCCTTTTCTTTTTTATCCTTTCTAGTTTTGCTTGTGTTCTGACCTCTTATTGTTCTCTCCAGGGGCCCTTGAAGGCTATCAAGCAGAGGAATGAGTGTCTAAGCTGGGAAGGGGTGAAACATCAGCTTAAGGCTAGCCTTGCTATGGCTACCAATGAGGTGATAGAGCTGAAAAGGAAGTTGGAGAATGTTGAAATCCAACTACAAGGAGCCAATGCCGTAGTGAAAAGGTCTGAGGAGTCCTTTGCTCGTGAGATAGCTGAACTTCCTTCAAAGTTAAGCGGGGCCCATGACGAACTTCAAAAGAGTAGGAATGACATACTCTCTCTAACTCAGGGGGTCGAGAGTTTTCAGAAATGGCTTGAGGCTGCCCAAGAGAGGACAGATCGCACTGTGGAGAGAGCGGAGTGAGCTGAAGAGGCGGTTAAGCGAGCTGAGGAGGCTTCTAGGAAAACTGAAAAGAGGGTTGCTCGTGTTGAGGCGGAGGCCGCCAAAGTGAAAGAGGAGACTTCTGCTATGGTCGATCGGGCCTAAGAGGCTGCGGTTGCTCATACTACCGATAGCTTCATGTATGCCCTGTGGTTAAATCGTCTAAACCTCGACTTTTCCTTCTTTAGTGGGGAGATTATGGATATCATTCAGGGTCTTATTGAAAGTGCTAAGATGGCCCCTTCTCCAGGCACTGAGGTCGCAGATGGTCCTCCTGATGAGAGCACGGCGCAGGCTGAAATCACTTCACTTGCAGAGGAGACAACCGTAGAGAGACCCGAAGGACAAGTCACTGAGAATTTGCCCACAATGCTCCCGAGCCCCCCGGATGCCCAGGATCCTCTTGGCTCCGAGGCTTCTCCCAACGTAACGCCTTGATAATTTTATTTTTCTTCTTGTTCTTGCGCTTCCTTATTTTGTAACTATTGACGGTGAAATTTGGTTTGTACGGAGGGACCAAATTTCAGCCAATGGAGAGGGATTCTTATGGGATCTCGGACCCTTTTTTGGTTTACACAAGATAAATCAGCAAGATACACAGAAAGGAAGGGAAGAGTAGAGAGGGAGACACAGGATTTAACGTGTTTCGACCAAATTCGAATATCACTGGACCCTACGTCCATGGTAGTGTGTTATTATGATGGTGTTTTTTTATAGAGATACAACACTCAAGTTCTCTCTTAGTACTCCGGCAGAGTTTCTGCCAATTTTCTCATATCTTCTCTCTTTACAGAAGGCTCCTTCATCATATTTATAGAGGATAAAAGGTTATTATAGTAATTACATATGTAGTAAGTATGTTACATTAACATTTATTGTGCAAGGCAGAATATATAAGTTAAATCTCCTTTTTCAGCTACTGAAGATTGTCTTCTGCAAGCGAGCCCTATTTGTCCGTTGGGACAGAGTACGACTTACTCTTCTGTCCGGCGAGCTCTCAGGTCGCTGATCATACTTCATTGGCCAAGTTGTTTAGTCCACAGACGTGCCCATCCTCAGGACAGAAAGGTTGAGCTCACTTTGTGGTGCACGAGCTCTAGTCAGTGAGGTCATTTCATGATGTAACTTGACGATGAGGTGATTTGGAAGTTGTTCAAGCTGATCCCTTTGCTGTTTTTGGACTGCTCATGGGTCCGTTTAGGTCGAACTGATCTTCACGTATAATATAAGCCCCCCAACCCTCAGCTCGCTCTGTGGGCTGGGAGTCGAGACTCTTCGATTTCTGATCAGTTAAAGCTTTTTTTCTTGACTATCGTTTCATCTATGCTAAGCCATGTTTCCCATGGCATGTGTCCGACAGTTATTACTGAGTCAAACTTAGCCTTTTCTAAGGCCATTAATGGTGACAGTTAGGGGAAAGGGATCTGGATCCTTCGGTAGAGCCGGGCTTGGCTCTATATAAGGGAAAGGCAATTCCTTCTGTCACTGCACTGAACAAACATGGAGTTTCCTGATAAACCTCCATAATTTCTGGTGTTTTATCCTCTCACAGAGGCATGTATGGTATGCTGCATAGAGAGTTCAAAAGACTCGACTTCTCCACTAACATGGAGAGATCTCATATGAATCTCATACTACGTCTTCTCAGCTTCGCCGTGAGGTAATTATTAGGCAGCCAAGCTCTTGGCGCTTCCTGATTAGCTTCCTTCAGGAAGAGTAGGTGGTCAAAGGAAATAAGGAGCTGCAGTGCTGCCACTAATTGTGCATTGGAAGGGAAATTTGAAGATCTTGGTGGCGCATGAGCTCCATTTAGCCGGAGTACAGCCCTTTGCGGCTAGTCTCTTTTCTGAGTCATAGGTTTTCCCTTTTGTATTTCAATTAGCTCGTATCTAAAGTTCTCTGATGTACATCTACCTCATTGAGGTCTTTTGGTAAATAAAAATTCAGCTGCTTTCTATAGCTTTCTGTTTGTTACTTTTGTTTCTCGCATAAGCTTTTTTTTTATCAATCCATGTGACCTGCGCATAATCAATAGATAGCATGAGTTATGAATCAGAGTGACCTCGTGCTCGGGCTGATCCTGTGCCCGAATAAATAGACAAGTTAGTGTGGAAATCACTAAATAATAAGATAAGTTCGCACAAAAGCTACGAAACAACTGAGTTCGCATGTTAGCTACGAATAAAATGATTTCATTACTTTAGGAAAATAATCAATTCATCAATTCCTTATGCTTTAGCGGGCACAAAGCATTGCTAGTGTTGAGTGTTTAAGAGTGCCTCCGTACCTTAGTGAGCACACGGCTATGTTGGTTAAGCAAGTTTGTTTTGAGTGTCTCCACACCTCAGTGAGCCTACAACTGTGCTAGTTAAATGAGTTTATTTTGAGTATCTCCATGCCTTAGCGAGCCCACAGCTGTGCTGGTTAAGCGAGTTTGTAAAATTTGAGTGTCTCATGCCTCAGCGAGCCCGCAGCTACGCTAGTTAAATGATCGTCAATTCTTCTTTGGAATGAGCTCTGGGAGGCCTCAACCGAACTAGGTGTCGCTGTTGGCATTAGGTTTCTTATGAGAATTGGTAAAAGTTAGCCACATGTAAGCTGTATATACTATGAATATTTAAAAGTAACAAAGGTAGGGCAAAGAGAGACAATGGCATTGGGCCAATCAGTATTATACCCTTGACAAAGGGAAAGGATAATATTTACATTCATTTTGAAATTTGGAATACATCATCAATGTATGATTCGGATGGAGCCCCCTGACCCCTGGTCAGTATTTCGTTAAGAAGGTTGAGGTTGCTACTTTGCGGGTTGCCTCGCATACTCCCTTAAACACCCCCTTCTGATCAGGTCCTCAATTGCCTCCCTGAGAGCCCAACAATTCGAAGTACCATGACCGGCCTCGTTGTGATAAGCGTAGAATTCTTTGAGGTTTCTTCGCCTGAAAGGAATCCTAAAGGACAGAGGCACCCTAAAATCTTCTCTGTCTCTTTCTGTCATGAAGATCCTATCCTGAGAATCTGATAGGACGTTATACTACTCAAAATGGTCCGAGTGCTAGGGCTGCTCACCTTTGGACCTTCTAGACTTCTTTGTCATCCGCTTGGTGGAGTGATCACTGTGATCCACGTCGCTCCTTTTCTTGCCATGAGAGAAGTTAACTTTTTCATCCTTCTCATCAGACCTTTCCAAGCCGAAGGACTCTTCCCACTTGATTTGCTTAGTAGCTCGCTTATAGAACTTAGTGAGATCCTTGACCAGGGATTTGTACAAATTTTTGTCTAACTTTTCATCTTTGCAGAGTCCCGTAGAGATGGTGGCTAGCATGGTTTTTTCAGATGGATTCTCCATCGAATTTGCCTTGAGCCTGAATCTAGCAATGTAGTCTTTCAGTAACTCGTGCTTACGCTGAAAGACCATAGTGAGGTGGCAAGGGGGCACAAGTTGTTTCTTCAATGCTCGGTACTGGCTAATGAACTTCTATTGGTAGTCTTCCCAACTGCCAATTGAGTGAGTCGGAAGGCTTCTAAACTAAGTTCGAGGTACACCTCCCAATGTGGCCGGAGACACCCGACACTTGATCAACGAGTCCGCTGTTTGTAAATTCATCTAAACATTGAATGCGTTTAGATGATCATAAGGATTAGAATCCCCATCATAGAACAGGATTATGGGGACCTTGAGCTTGAGAAGGAGAGTTCGAGCTTCGATTTCCTCAGAGAATGGTGACCGTTCCTCATGGCGAACTCGATCACTCGAAGTCTGAAGACGTTCCTCCAGCTGAGTTATCCTCTGAAATAACTTTCCAACTAATGGGTCTCGTACCCCAGAGTGCTGGCTGGACAACTGTTGGGCACTTTAGTCTTCATTGTCGGGGGCGTCACGACTTGGGGTCTACTCTAGTGAGCAATGAACCGGAGTATGACCTTGGTTAGGATCACTTTGACGTTGAGTTTGTCGTTGTTGAAAAACATTCATGGGTGTTGGGGCTTCAACCTGTCTCTACACACCTTATGCTAACAATGTGACTGCTCTAGTCAATTCTCCCATCTGGCATTGAAGCCAGGTTTGTACTCCGTCAATACCACTAATCGTGGCAACTGGTAGGACAGAGCTGGCTGGAGGGACACTAGGGATTATGCTGATGAGAGGAGCTATGGAAGAATCCATTATTGAGATATGACCATCTAATGGATGGCGTTGTGCATTTGAGGCTCTGGTGGCTCTTCCCTTAGCCATTGCAGCAGGAAACGAACCAGAATAGGTAAGGTCCCCACAGATGGTGCCAAAAACATTGACGATGAAATTTGGTTCATACAAAGGGACCAAATTTCAGCTAAAGGAGAAGGATTCTTATGGGATCTCAGACCCTTTTTCGATTCACAAAAGATAAATCAGCAAGATACACAAAAAGGAAGGGAACAGTAGAGAATGAGACACAAGATTTAACGTGGTTCGGCCAAATCTGAATGTCACCGAACCCTACGTCCACGGTAGTGTGTTATTATGATGGTGTTTTTTACAGAGATATAACACTCAAGTTCTCTCTTAGTACTTGAGTAGAGTTTCTGCCTATTTTCTCGTATCCTCTTTCTTTACAGAAGGCTCCTCCCTTATATTTATAGAGGAGGTGAGGTCACAATAGTACTTACATATGTAATAAGTATGTTACATCAACATTTATTGTACAAGATAGAATATACAGGTTAAATCTCCTTTTTCAACTGCTGAAGATTATCTTCTACAGGTAGGCCCCATTTATCCATTAGGGCAGAGTACGACTTGGTCTTCTGTCTGGCAAGCTCTCAGGTCACTGATGACACTTCTTTGGCTGGGTCGTTTAGTCCATAGGTACTCCCGTCCTTGAGATGGAGAGGTCAAGCTCACTCTGTGGTGTACGAGCTCTAGTCAGCGAGGTCATTTCATGATGCAACTTGACGATGAGGTGATCTAGAAGTTGTTTGAACTGATCCCTTTGCCCCTCTTGGACTGCTCGCGGGTCCGTTCAAGTCAAACCGATCTTCATGTATAGCAGTAACTGAGTCATCTTTATCATAACTTTCAATTCTACAGAAATCTTTTTCTCTCTCTTCTTCTTTTCATTTCTTTTTTTTTATTAGCGACCTGCTCATATCCCTGTAGGTTATGTTGAATCGTGGGATACAAGGTTCGAGCCTACAACATCACTAGGTTGTCTACTTTCATAGAATATAGTCATTATATCACGATCTTAAATAACAACAGGCATTATTAAAACAATATTGAGGACTATGCTAAATTGAAAAAAAAAGGTTTCTCTAATTCAAAACTTCCATGAATAGTTTCAAATTAGCAGAGCCTAAATTCGCTCTATTGATAGTAAGGTCGGAGATACTCGGCATTCCAAGTCTGGGGGAATTATGCTCCTTCAACGTTAGCAAGGCGGTACCCTCTAGACTTTAATCAAACTTTTACGATGTATGTGTTAGACTTGCTTCAGCCAAGAGGGAGAAAATTTCAAAAAAAATTCAGTGGAGAAGAAGCTCTTGGCCGAAACTCATCTCCCAAGATCCGTTGGGATGAGGTTTCAATCTATCACACACGTCAAATACAAAGTAAGAGGAAGCAAGACTAACCTTTAATCCAGCTCCTTTTGCAGTAGAAACATCTGATTTCTCCTGTCACCTTAGAAGTCCAAGCGTCCTCCCTCCACCGGTATCCACGTCGGAGAAGAACACCCATGGCTTCCTCAGCTTCACTTCTTATGCTAGCAAGACTCTGGAAGCTGAAAGGACCGATTGGAAGCCGAAAAGTCATCGGATCTCATTCGGTCTCCTCTCCCTTCACCGGTTCAAATCCACCGAACCCATAGGAGAACATTTCTCCTCCTTTGGCCGAACAACTTCAACCAAAGCTCAAGGGAAGAGTGTGGAGAACTCATCGGAAACCCTTTCCGGTCAGATTGCCACCGGACACCACCAGACCGCCACGCGTGAGCTCTCCCTCCTTCAGCCTCTTCATCTTCTCCCCGCGGATCTCCTTCAGCCAGCTGAACATTTCGGCCTAAAGGGAAGACGAAGAGACGCTGGAACAACGTCATTTTAGCCAAGCCACCTTGGCCCAAAACGGCGTCGTTTCATGCAATAGGGAGACTTTTTTTGATTTTGTATTTTAGTCCCTGTAGTTTTATAAACTACAATTCGGCCCCAAGCAATTCCATCGAATTACGATTTGGTCCCTGAACATCAAATATATTCAAACATTGGCCATATTATTCTCCGTTATGCGTGTGACCCAGTAGGCCCCTGAAATGTTGGCAAAAGTCCAAAATGCCCTTCAAACCCTTTGAAGGCATATG
>JANHAO010028678.1:0-10549 GCA_026873985.1 Saraca asoca
ATATTAATATGATTGTTGCTTAATAATCATCATAGAAAAAGGATAGGAGAACTAAGTAATTAATCAAGCTTTTGATGAGTTGTTCACTTAGCAGAAACCAAATGCTATGTGCTTAACTAGTAAATGGTTCATCAATTATCCTAAGGCTTCTTATATGATTTAAGGCCAAGAATATGATTAATAGCTGAATGAATACTTAGTGGCCAATGATGGATTAATCTCAAGTTCAGTGACTCTTTTGCACTGGTTATCTCTTGTAATTCTGTAACAGTTTCTGCCTATTTATTTTCCTGTCATTTAAACTGCTGCAAACCAACCCCCCTTTATTCATCTCTTAATCTGATTATTAATATTAGAAGATCTAAGGGCTCGACCCGGGCTGCCTTATACTACAAGAAGAATAAGGTAATCTAGTTTATAAATTCAGTAATTTGACTGGTCTCGGTATCCTATCACATAGCTACATGCTTGCTGAAGCACCGGGGCTCATCCTGAAATAATTGCCAGCATAGCTACGTACTTGTTGAGGCATCGGGGCTTATCCCAAAATAATTGCTAGCATAGTTGCATGCTTGTTGAGGTGTGGAGACGCTAGAAACAAACTCATAACTCCAGTAGAGCTATGTGCTTGCTGAGGTATGGAGACACTAAAAATAAACTCACATTGCTAGCATAGCTGTGGGCTAATTGAGGTGTGGAGACGCTAAAAATAAACTCATAATGCCAATTGATTTATAGGCTTGTTGAGGCACAGAGGTCTTAAAAACTCAATGCTCTGTGCCAGTGTAGTTATGTGCTCGTTGAAGTGTAAAGGTGCTAAAATTTACCTAATTATTTACCTAAGGCAGCAAGACTACTATGATTTACAGCTCTCATGCGACTAAATGTTTGTGGCTCTCATAGGACCTAATGTTCATAGCTCTTGTGCGCCTTTCTGATTATGTACAATTCTTATGCAATTGACTCATACAATACTTGTCTATTCAAGATGTTTCGCTCATACTTATCACTTTTAAGGGAGTTTGGCCGATTGGCTATTTAAGTATCTCATCACAAATTGTAAGAGTTTGTGTTATTGTCTATGGGATGTAGAAAGTTAAGAATAGCACACAAAAATCACAAAAGAAGATTTTATTCATTAAAAAGCCTCAATGAGGTCAAATTATATCAGAAAGAGTCAAAATATAAGTTAGAGGAAGCTATAGCTAGAGCCTACTGGAAGAAAGATTGCCACACAAAGGGAAAGCTCCCACTAATCAGAGGGTTGGCCACTCAGAGGCGAGCCCTTGTTGGCTAGAACTCGTGAGCTTACTTAAGTCCTCAAAATTCTTCTTCCAACGACTTCCTCAATAGCAAACTCTCCCTTAACTTGACTCTTGTCAATCGGAGAGGAAATGACCTTAATTTTCTTGACCAGCGGCTCCCTTCTTGATTCACAAAGAAAGAACTTAAAAAGTGGTAGGAGCCTAGTTAGTGGGGAAAAATCCTACGACAAATTCGTAAGGACATAATCCGAGATCCATATGAGATCTTTCCATTTTACCGAAGAAGCTGTGTCTTCGAAGCTTCTTATGCAGCAGTCCATACACACAACGATGGAAAAGTGGAACATCAGAAATGAGGGAGGCTTATCTAGGATATTCATGGTTTGCTCAGTGAAGAAGCAAAGGAACTCCTTCTACCTTAAATAGAGCCAAGCTCGGCCTCATCCAAGGGTCAGATGAATTCCCCTACCACCTTTATTTATTGCCTCGAAAAAGAATAAGGCTAACTCACCAATAATCGTGAGGCACATATTGTGGGAAGTATGGCCTAGAATATATGAAATGACGGATTCAGTGAAGACTTTGACTGAGCTAAATTCTACGAGTGAATAACCTTCGACAAATTTCAACTCCCAGCCCCGTGAAGTGAGTTGAGAGTTGGGGGGCTTATGTTAAAGGTGAAATCCAGAACATCCTTAATGGGCTGGCAAGTGGCCCAAGTGCTGCAAGATCTTAGCTCACTAGGATGATCAGAGTGCTAAGTTCTAGCTCATGTTGCTAGTGACCTCCTCTGTATGAGATCACCCTAACGAGAACGAGTTCGGCCTTACTAACTCAAAAGGCAGTAGCTCCCCCAGGTTAAAGGATCTGGCTCATGATGTGTGACTGACAACTCAGGAGCTAGTTAAGCAAGAGACAAGCATATTGCCTAGTAGACACATAGGGCTTATTTGCAGAAAGCACTCTGCAGAAGCTGATCTACAGGATTTTATTCTGTCCATCTTATCTTATACATTAAATGTTTGATGTAATAGATTTACTGCATGTAAAATTACAAATGTAACCTTCTCTCTTCTATAAATAGAAGGAAGGAGATAAACGTAAGGAGGACTAAAGGCACCATATTGAAACTTTGTAAAAATACTTTCAGATCAATACACTACCATGGACATAGGGTCCGGTTGTATCTGGATTTGGTCGAACTACGTTAAAAGCTCCGTGCTCTTTGCTGCTCTTCTTCTTCTTCTCATCTTATATAATCATTTACCACATTTACAACCATATTATAGTTTGAGATCTGAAAAGAATCCTTCGTTGGCTAGAGTTTGGCCCAGAACCAAAATCCATCATCAACAAAAGGTGTTAGCCTAGGTTATCCTAACTATATATTTTCCTTGGTTTTGATGTTGAGAAACAATTTCAGTTTAAATCATTATCTGACAATATATTATGCTATTTTTTTATTTTCTATTTTGTAGGTTCTAAGTATGTGATTCAAGATATCCCAAAATTAGAGTTAACGATTATTTTATTTCTATAGGATCTTTTGTAAGTGAATTCACATTAGATTTGATTCAAGTAAATATTTTTTTATCTGATATAATAAGGTATAAATAAACCACTTGAAGAAAGCTAAAATCAAATATTTTTCAAACAAAGATTTTTTTCCTCAAGCATAGGTTTTATAAAACTATTTTACACCTTGAGAATTGATTCACGTTGAAAAACTTGTGAAAAATATATTCGAATCAATTTGCCAATTGATTCATGAAGAAAAGTTTTAAAATTTTCTTTTACTGAAGGTTGGGATTTTGATCTAATTCGATCCACAAACTAAAAGTTAGTTATTCTATTATAAACAATTACAGCAATTATAAAAACCCCTAACCACTTTTCAATTACATAAGATTACACATCTTTCTTTCTTCTTTAAGTGCAAAAATCACAAAGCGAATGGAGCTAAATTAGATTTGCCTCTACCTTATTACATTTCTCAATCAAAAGGATTTTGAATCAAATCTATGCAAAATTCACATTAGATGTTTGAGATTTTCATCTCAAACTTTGGTACTATATTTCTTACCTTATATTAATTTTTCTTTTGAGATTTCTATGTTGATAGGAATCTGGTATAAGTTAGCAAGAGCTTGTAGAAAATTTTATGGTTATTTTAGGTTTAGAAGAGCCAAGTGAAAATCTTCTAGGTTAGCAAGATCCCTATTATAATTCTTGTGTAAAACTGGCAGTTTAGGAGTTTGTTTTAATCCTGATGTTTTGATAATAAAAGTGATAATCTGGTTAAAGATTATCTAGTGGAGTAGACTTAAATTATAGTTTCAATTCAAGTTAAACTACTTTAAAAATCTAGTATCTTGAATCTTTACTTTTCTACTCTAACATTTTTAAATTTTGCACAATCATCATTCTGCATATTTACTGCATAATTTTCTATTGTACTTCTTGATACAATGTAACTTATTGCATTCTTGTTAAATTCAAAGAGAATTCATCAATAATCAAAGGAGTATATAAAATTCTCTTAAAGAAATAAGGGCACGATCCATATTATGCAATTTATCTAATACTTTTAGTTGGTATCAGAGCTTTGACTCTTGATACTACTTTTCTTTGACGAGATTATGAATTCTAATTTGACTAATTTCTTAGACTGTCGATCCTTGAACAATCCACCTATTTTTTATGTTGAAAATTTTGCTTTTTGGAAATATAAAATCAAAATATTTATAGAAGCTTTAGATGTGGACATGTTAGAAACACTAGAAATTGGTTATGAATGTCCTAAAATATTTGTTAATGGAATTTTGTAGCCTAAATCTAGATTGTTATAGACTGAGAAGGAAAGAAGAAAACCTCTTTGCCTCCAAGGTAAAATGGATTGTTATTAACTCACTATCTATTAAAAAGTTTCAAAGAATTTCTAAGTGTAGTACAACAAAGGAAATCTTAGACATTGTGGAGCTTGCTTACAGTGGCAAAACTCAAACTAATTGCAAAAAGGAAGAGCAACATTGTCTTATGGCAAAACACAATGAAAGTATATAGGTTTTAAAGTATCCTTCATTTTTTTGTGATTCCTATGTTAGTCATACTAATAGTAAATCTAACAATTAAACAGATGATAAAACAAATGATGAGGTTGATGATGTAAATGATGATGATTCTGATGATTTGTATGAAAAGATTTATGAAGCTTTGACTAAAGCCAATAAGGAGATAAAGAAATTAAAAAATTAGAATGAGAATTTACTTAAAAACATTGAGCAGATTGAAAAGGAAAAATGCTAATTTAAATATTTTAGCTGAGAAATTATCAAGTGAAACTAAAGCATGTGAACATTGTGAGTCATACAAGCTAGAAATAGAGAAGTTGAATAAGACTTTACAAGGATTTCCTAAAAGTAATGTAAAACTTAATGGCATGCTAGATAATAAGAAAAGTCTTTAGAATAAAGTTGGATTATGTTGACAGTTGAATCTAGTCAAGTTAAGTCCAGAACCCTAAGCTACAGATTGAATGTAAATAGAGCGAGAGAGAGAGAGAGAGAATAGGAAGACACCAGAAGTTTTTAACTTGGTTTGGCTAAAGTTAGTTTTACCCCTACGTCCATGGCTTTTAGTGCTCTTTTGCTGAGTATTTTGTATCTGATGATTGATTGTATCATGTACAATCATTTCATCCCTTTTTATAATGGTTAGAGGTTATAGTTTGAATGTAAATCTATGATTGATAACTATTATGACTTAATTAAGATTACATAATAGATAATAATAGGTTTTCGTAAAAATAGGAAGCTGAACAGATTTCCTTGAACTGTTGGTTGTGGATGTGTGCTTTTGATATGTAAGCTGAGCCTTGTTCTTAATGACTTGAGCTGGCTACTTTAATATGTGTTGTCCAGTGACCTTAACTCATATTTAGCTACTTGATGTCTTGGTCTAGCGACCTCAATCCTGGGTAAGTTAGGCCTTTGTTAGCTGGGTCTATCCATTGTGCTTTTAGCAGCCCATTTATGTGATTTCAAAAATACCCTCAACATTAGCCCTTTCAGCTCTTAGTGCAATCTGTGGATCGAGAGTTGTAGTTTGTTAGTAAAAGCTATCAACTGTGATATGCTATATCATCATTTGGACTCTTGTCCTTTTGTTTCATTTGCACCTATCCATGCCATCATTTTTGCATTTAATGAGTGCATTTCTTCATAGTTGTCAGTGCAACAAAGACAGAGCCTCACTTTTAACTGGACCATTAGATCAAGGGTAGTTGATTAGTCTCCTAATCTGATTAAGTTATAAAGTGAGAAAAACCTTTTTTCCTTATTTCTCATAATGACTTGATGGGTGCATTAGTTGAGCCCCCCATGTTCATAATGGTTTGGATCTTAGATGAAGTGCTTTGGGGTGTATATGGCTTGCTGCATAGGAGATTCCTATGGATAATTCCTCTCTGAGGATCTTGGGAAGTTTTGTATAGATTTCATTTCCTTATGGTGATGTTGATGGGTTCATTTCTTTCATCTTTGTTCTTTTACCTTATTGGGAGGGGAATAGGGAGAAGTTTGAGAGCAACTTGGCTGACAACCAAATAATGGATGACTTGCTCATCAGATGTGTTGATCCTTCAGCCCACAAGAGGCCAGTCTTCTTTGTAGGCCATGATAGTTATAGGCTTATTTTGATCTTGTATTATTGTACCTCTATATGTACACTCATCTGGTTGAATGAGATTTTTAATGAATTTTTCATAATTTTCTTACTTTTCCAAGTATGTCAAGCTGGATACTTAGTATATTGCAGATAATAACATGTGGGTTGATATGAATGAGTTCCTACAAACCATGAGTTAACAAACATTAGTTAAAATGAATGTCCAATAGATCAATTGACCTCATTTAGCAAACCCATGACTTTATTATCAAGATAAATATCTAGGTAGGTCACATGAATGTGGTGACAAGTAGTAGGTCACATGCAGTGTAGAATAGTGGTCGTATATGGTGCCAAATAGTGGGTCGCATATGGTGCTGGGTAGTAGGTCGTATATGGTGCCAAATAGCAAGTCACATGTGGTGTCAAGTAGTAGGTTGTATGTGGTGTGGAATAGTAGGTCACATATGATGTTGAGTAGTAGGTTGTATGTGGTGTCAAATAGTAGGTCACATGTGGTATTGAATAGTAGGTCGCATACGGTGCCAGGTATAGGTCGTATGTGGTGCCAAATAGTAGGTTGTATATGGTGCTGAATAATAGGTTGTATGCGGTGCCGAATAGTAGGTAGTATGCAATGCCCAATAGTAGGTCGCATATAGTGCTGAGTAGTAGGTCATATATGGTGTTGAATGGTAAGTCACATACAGTGCCAAGTAGTAGGTCATATACGGTGCAAATAGTAAGTTATATATGGTGCCAAGTAGTAGGTCACATACAGTGCTGAGCAGTAGGTCACATACGATGTCAGGTAGTAGGTCATATGCGGTGTCAAATAGTAGGTTACATATAGTGCCAAGTAGTAGGTCATATGTGGTGCCGAATAGTAGGTCACATATGGTGCTAAGTAGTAGGTTGTATGCGGTGCCGAATAGTAAGTTGCATACAGTGCCAAGTAGTAGGTCATATGCGGTGCTGAATAGTAGATCGCATACGATGCTGAATAGTAGGTTGCATATGATGTTGAGTTTTTGTAAGTACATCAAGTTGAATGCCCTTTCTAGATTAGAAGGGTGAATTTTTGCTTCTGAATTAGAAAGGCGATAGCTCACTTTTAATATAATATTCTATTGAAAATTTATCCAAAAATTAGTAAATAGTCATAAAAACTTAAAAACTATATTGTAGGATTAGATAAGCAAACTTATATTCATTGATAATATGGACAGAGATGTTCAGCGTTCTAAGCTTGAGGAACCTCAGCTCCATTCATGTTTGTTAAATGATAAGATCCTTTTTCCAAATCTTCCTTAATTATGTATGGGCTATCCCAGTTCGAACCAAGTGTCCCATCACTAGCCTTGTGAGCTTTGGGGAGGATAAGGCATAACACGAGATCATCAGTTTTGTAGTGTCAAACTCGAACCTTTCTATTGTAGTATCTTGTGACTTATTGCTAATAGGTTATAACTTTGAGATGAGCTATTTCTCTAGTCTCTTTTGTAAGGTCAAAGTTTACAGTGAGTAGCTGATTGTTATCCTTTAGGTTAAAAGTAGCTCTCTATTGTGAAGTTACCTCAAGTTCAGCCAGGATCATGGCCTTGGATCTATACACAATTGAGAAGGGAGTTTCTCCTGTGGTGCTTTGAGCTATGGTTTTGTAAGCCTAAAGCACCTTTTATAGCTCGTCTACCTATGCTCCGTTCTTAGCCTCCAACCTTGTCTTTAGGATATGCTTGATAATCTTGTTGACAACTTTGACTTGTCCATTGGCCTGAAGGTGGTCTACAACTGAGAAGCTCTTTAGAATCTTGAGATCATTATAGAACCTGATGAATTGCTCATTGTTAAATTGGGTCCCATTGTTAGTCACAATTTGCTATGGGACTCCAAACCTACAAATGATATTAGCCTATATAAACTTTTCAATTTTTGAGGAAGAGGTTTTTGCCAGTTCCTTCACCTCTACCCACTTGATGAAATAATTAACAGCCACCATTGCATGTTTGCACTTCCCATGGCCTATTGGGAGTGGTCCAATTAGGTTTATGCCCCAGATCATGAAGGGCCATGGATTAACCATCTATTATAGGTAGGTCGGTGGAACTTGTGGACCTTGGCGAACCTTAGTCACTTAATACACTTCTTAATAGGGTCGATGGCATATTATTTCATTGTAGGCTAATAAAATCCTTGCTAGAGTGCTTTTAAAGCTAAAGATTTTCCCCCAATGTGATTCTCATAATGACTAGCATGAATATCCTTCAGGATGGTGTCATAGTCATGACCACCTATGCATCTTAGGAGTAGGGTTGAAAATCCCCTTTTATGTAGCATGTTATTTTAGATGTAATATCTGGCTGCTCGAGCTCACAATTGATGTTCTTCTATCTTATCTTTTGGCAATTTGCCATCTTGTAAGTAATCCAAGATTGGACCTATCCATGAGTCTCATGCCATGACAACTGTCATTATGACATTTTTCTATTTTTGTGCTTGGTGATGGGAGGAACTCTATTGAGATTACCCCCAAGAAATCTACATCTTTGGTCATGGCCAAGTGGGCTAATGCATCTGTATATGTGTTCTGAGCTCATAGAATCTGCTTAATCTCATATCACTGGAGAGAACTAAGTAATTCATGAACTTTTTGAAGGTACATAGCCATGTTCATCCCTCTTGTTTGGTATTCACCCCATACATAACAGACTATGAGTAGGGAATTGCTATATATATTTAGGTTTTTAGCTCATATCTCTTTTGCAAGATGGAGCCCTGCTAATAATGCTTCACATTCTATTTCATTATTTGTGGCCTAAAAACCAAATTTTAGTGCGCTGAGGATTTTATGTCCCTCTAGGCTGATCAGAAGCATTCCTGCCCTAGCCTTCTATTCGCTTGATAACCCATCAACATATAATTCCTAATATAAGGCCTTTGAGGCCTCTGTTTCCTATTCTGTGAGCCCTGTGAACTCCATAATAAAATCTACTAAGGCTTGCCCCTTGATTGCTAGCTTGGGCTTGTATTCAATGTCAAATTAGGCTAACTCGATCGCCCACTTAAGCAGATGACTTGAAGTATTTGTCTTTTGCAAGATCTGCTTAAGAGGGAACTATGTGAGCACTTCTATGGTATATGCTTAGAAGTAAGGTCATAGCTTCCTTGATGCTACCATGAGGCAATAAGTGAGCTTTTCCATTGGTGAATACCTTATTTCACTGTCTAGCAACCTCTTGCTTACTTAATAAACTAGGAACTGGCTTCCACCTTTTTCTCATACCAGTGTTGCACTAAGAGCATGTTAGGAAACCCCTAGGTAAACGATGAGCTTTTCACCTTCCCTTGGTTTGGATAAAAGAGGAGCTCGACCTATGTATTGCTTCTGTTATTGGAAAGTGACCTCACACTATTTAGTCCATTCAATCTGTTTCACCTTCTTTAGCACATTGAAGAATAGGATGCATTTATCTGTCAATTTGGAGATAAATCTACTGAGTGCTACAACCTGGCCATTGAGGCTCTATACATCCTCATATCAACTAGTGCCTTGATTTGCTCTGGATTTTCCTCAATTCCCCTGCTTTGACCATGAATCCAAGAAACTTTCTCGAAGCCACCTTAAATGCACACTTGTGTGGATTCAACTTCATTTAGTACTTCCTCAGAATTTAGAACATCTACCCCAGATTGCAGACACGGTTAGTGACCTATTTAGACTTTACTAGCATGTCATCCATATAAACCTTTATTGTCTTCCTAATTTGTTCCTTAAACATCATATTCACCAATTGTTGGTAGGTTGCTCTTGCATTCTTCAGTCCAAAGGGTATCACCTTGTAATAATACATTCTGTGGTCAATAATAAATGAGGTGTGTTCCTCATCTTGTGCATTCATGGGGATTTGATTGTACCCTGAGTAGGTGTTCATAAAGCTAAGAAGTGGGTGACCAGCAGTTGCATCCACTATAAAAAAAATACCTTTTAGCGACTGAAAAATTCGATTGCTAAAAGTTGAATTTCGATCGCAGAAACTATTTATGACCGAACAGAGACCGAAACACAAGAGTGGCTAAAACGTTAGTCGTAGGACAACCAGCGACCGAAGCAGTTCAGTGGCTGACATTAGCAACCAAATTATCCACCACATATGTCGGTGAGTAAGATTATGGAAGTTTGGTCGCAGTTTAAATTTTTGCTACCAAATATTTCAGTCTCTATTTCGATAGTGAAAAAATTACGATCGAAACCACCTGTCGCTGGTTAGTGTTGTGCGACCGAATTTTAGTCTCTATTTCGATTGTAAAAAGGCAGAAAAACTTGGCAACCAATCAATTTGGTCACTGTTTCATCGTTTTATTTTTGGTGACCAAATTTACGGTGGCTATTTCGGTCGCAAAATGGCAAAGATTGGAAAAAAAATTATTAAGGCATTCAGCCAATGAATAGCTTTTGCTGTCATTTTTTTGGGTACTTGATTGACACATAAATTCAGTCAATGAACAGCTTTTACAGTCTTTTTTTAGTACCTATTTGTCACATAACAATGCTACAAATCCACAACAATCTAAAAGCCATTCAATTGCAGTGTATAGTAAAATCAATCAATTAAAATAAT
>JANHAO010028679.1:0-10545 GCA_026873985.1 Saraca asoca
AAAGTATTTGGCTTGTTGGAAAAGTAAAGCCACTTTTGGCTAATTTCTATGTCAAAGTTCATGTGTTTTAGGATTATATTATTCAAGTTCATTGGATGTGCATATACGTTGAATATGAAAGTACATGTATCTAGATATGAGTGATTCATATATGATAAAGTTCATATAGCTAAAGTCATCAAAGAGCCACTCTTAGGTTACTATATATACCCTATTGTATTCAAAGTATAGGCATCCTATTTTGTGAGTGTTCCTATTATAAGAGAGAAATTGTAATCCCTTTTGTTGTAATAAAACTTCTTCTTCAGTTTACTAGTTTTTTTACTTCAGTTGTAGTTTATGCTTTATACTACTACTTTCTAACAACAACCACCATGTACCACCAGTCTACCTCTATCTTCTCTTTTTCAGAAATCCATCATCCTTTACTGATACACCTCTGATACATATTTAGGCATATCAATAAGTATGATATATCACATACGTATTGAATACTGGTACAACACATTTTAGGTGCAACTGTGCTTTGTAGACAATACCACAATTTATTTTTCCTTCAATTTCCCTAAATCAAAGTTACCAAACTAAAATCCATATCAACATCCTACAACTCATTTTTGCAACAACTCAATAGCCCTAGAGTAGATTAATCTGAAAACCATGCCACCCTACATTCTTATGCCTGCAGTTAACCAATTTTTTAGCTTTTATTATTACTAAACCTATTTCCAAACCCTTTTGCATTTTTCTTGCTACTAACTTATAACCTACTGCTAAACAACCACATAAACCTATAAGTTGTAACTTTTGGTTCATTCCTAAGATATTCTACATCACTATCTGGATTTTGAAGTTAGACCTACAACAAAGTCATTCATAGTGTTAAAAAGGCACACTTGACAGTTGTACAAAGGGATAATAATTACTATTATTAAGTTGATGCATCATATGCCATACATGTATCAAAGCATACTATCAAATTCCAGGCCATGATTATAGATCTAAGGTTTGGAGGAGAAAAAAATCTAATAGGTATATGTTAACGATGGATTTAATTCCTCTAAAGTATAAGATGCACTTTAAAGGATAAAGTGTAATTTAAAATTACTTTTTTAATTATTTGTTATTTATCAAATTCTAAATCCTTGATTTTTTTTCATAAGGATTGAGATATGTGCTTCACCTTATGCACCTTAGAAGTCAAATCCATTAATGATAAAGGTAGTAAAGTTTACAACATACCAAATACTATAAAGCCTTAATCTACAAAATGATGGCTAACTCCCTAGTTCTTTCTAGAAAAAAAATTAGAAAATGTTAATTGCCTGGCTCACCATATGTAGGAATAGTGATGCTTGACACTACTGGAGTTAACGAAGTGGATATCGACATCTTAGTTAAAAAAGAAAAACCAGTTGCAGCACTATAGTTCCAGAAGAAGTAGTGTTTCTGGCGACATTGAAGCTGAAAAAGCACTAGTAGTGGTGGCTGTGTTGGCTATAGTAAAACCTGAAAATGATCCCCTACTACTTGAGGCAGTAGGACTAGTAGGAATTTTTGGTCAAACAGTACTTACAAAAGAAGCAAATAGACCAAATACAAGCACGGAAGAAGATTGTGCTATACTACCAGGGTTGAAGCAGTGGTGGTCGTGACTGTTGAAAATATAGATGGTGCTATAGTTGTTGACAAAGAAAAAGAGGTGGGATTTATTATGAATAAATTAGATAAATTAAAATAGTCAATTTATTAGATCTATTGAATCATGTTGTAAAGCATCAAATTTGTACATATAAATTTAATTAATAATAATAATAAAATCATATCTGGTGTTGCCTAAGAATCCATTATAGCAAAAACTTCTTTAGTATGTTCACTCCTTATAATCCTAGTAGAGAAAAGGGAGAAAAACTATATCTAAAGTCTCAATGAACAACTACAACTCTATTAGGATATAAATAGGGACCTATATTGTTGTAACCCTACTAGGCCAACTAACACATCATAATTAGCCCATTGGCCCAGTGATAAGGTTCACATCACTAAAGTTCACCAATGGCCTAGGTGTCATTATAGGTCCATTAATTTGATCACATAATTAATTAACCCATAATAATTAATTATTGTGACATTTACTCAATCCAATAACATATGATTTAATTAAACTATCACTCCTAACCACCTCTATATAACCTTTATAGTGGCGGTTAATTTAACTATCGCTATGTTTTAAAATTTTTTTAACAATAACAACAGTTAAAGAGGTAACTACTGCTATGTTTTTTATTTGCTACCAAATGGTGCGTTTGGCACATAGGGGCATTATTGCACGGGGTTACCCTAATTTCCTTTTTCTCCCTGAAAACTCTGTGCTCTGCTCTACTTTTGCTTGGCTTCTTCTCCTTCTTCAGTCATGGTTTTGCTCTTTTTTCCAGCTTGCAAGGCCTATCAGTTTACTTGCTTAAGGTTAGAACACACTAGCAATTGTTTAAGATTACTACATCTCCTGTCTACTTGCTTAATTACTACTCTCCCTCTTTTATTGTTGTTCATGGCTTCTTCCAAAGTTTCTAAATGGTGAGTGAATTTGAGACAATGCTGAGTATAAATCTGAGTATTGGGGGAGGTTGTATTTCATCATAAGCTAATAAAAATGCCCTTGCATCAATATATATGTATTTCAACTTTTGAAATTTTAAGCAGATATCATTTACTTTTCCCTTATTGCTCCTATTGTTCTGTATTCAAAGTAGATATCATTTACTTTTCCTTTATCAATGTATGCCCTTGCATCAATGTATATGTATTCAAATTCTTAAAGCTCCTGTTGTTCTGCATGCCAGTAACTATTTCAAATAGTACCTGTTATGAATTCTTCCGTTACTACTAGTAACTATTTCAGATGTTTTTTTTTGGTCAAATAGGAGAAAGTTGTCATGTAAATACTTGTCCTATTTTTTGTAGAAACTTTGAAAAATAATCTCACAAGTATAGCTCCCAGTGAACTTTATTGGCAGTTCAAAGAAAGGTTCACAATCACTAATGTATGCCTTTCTGATCACCTGTGTCAATTTCTATTCTAGCTTCTAAGCCTCAAATTTTAGATCTATTTTGAATTAAAATTTCTAAACACCAGTGTATATTGACACACTACATAGAAATTAGAGTTAAGATATTTGTTATAGGCATTATCTGGAGAAGTAACCAAGGGCATCCTAAGCATGGAGGAAGACGCCATCAACCAAACAAAAGGCCCAAGCTGGAGTCCTAATACACAGAGCGAAAATCCCAGCATGAGCAGCGAACATCTCGTAGAGTCGCAGATAGGAGGGCGTGGATCGCTGAATAGGTCTTGAGCCCCTCAACAAGAAACCTACCTTTCTGAGATAGTGATCCACTTGGGGAGGACAAGGGCCAACTGGGATCACGAATATGCTCAACCCTGACTTTCTCGCCACCAACGGACACCCGTATGGAATCCAGTCAGTAGTCTAAAGCATACATCCCTAGTTGACAACTCAGACCTCAAGCTTACACATCAACTCCCTAAAAGACCTACAATGATTTAACAAGCATTAATTAGTCGACGGTAAGCATTAAATGCCCTAAGCGACGGGGGTTATCATTCGATGACCAGGAAGAAGGTTCACGCCGAAGTAAAAACTAACACAAAGTTGGTAGCGAGAATGAGATGGATCATGCCTCGTCTGATTGCAAAAATGGCAAGAAACATAAAACTTCCAATCCACACCTTTGCGATAGGTAGGAAGGAAAGAGCCGAAAAGCTTCCAGTCATCAGTCAAAAGCTCGGGATCGAAAGGTTGAAGAACTACTCTGAAGAATGGAACAACTAGAAAGGAACCCTACATCCCAAGAAAACCAAGGGCCCTATGAGGAAAGGACTCCACTTTTTTATCAGATTGAGATGGAGCCCCTTCCTCACAAATTCAAGTTTCCAAATGTTCCCCTTTACAACAGGGATAGCGATCCATCTAATCACTTGGATGCTTTCAACGTCCAAATGGACTTGCAAACCTCCACTCCACGGGCAAAATGCCGAGTCTTCTTGGTAACCCTTGGAGAGATACCACTAACATGGTTTAGAAATCTTTCAGCTCGTAGCATAAGGAGTTGGGAAGACTGTTAAGCCAGGTTCCTTAATCAATATGGGGCGTTGAAGAGGCAACTCGCTCCTTTTTGCCATCTGGCCACTGTCTTCCAGCAGAAAGACGAGCCACTCAAAGACTACATTACTAGGTTCTGACAAGAAATCAGGAATGTGGATAACCCATCAGATGAAAGCATCCTTACTGTAATTTCTGCAGAGCTCCGAAAGGATGGGAAGTTGTATGAGGATGTATACAAGTCCCCCATCAAGAGCCTAAGTGAATTTTACGAGCAGGATGCCAAGGAGATCCACTGGGAAGAAACGTTCAGCCCAAGGAAGCGACTAGGAAAGAAGAAGCAGATACCTCCAAGGGAAGAAAAAGAAATGGAGGCGAGAATGGCAAAGGAGGCCAAAAGGGTAGCTCAGGAGACCATACTGCAAAGAAAGCTTGAAGCCAACAATTCCAACTCCAGTATCACTATGAAACCTATACTGTCTTGCCAGACACCCCGAAGAGGATCTATGCGACAGAAAGGGATAGTGAAGATTTTGGCAGACCTAGACCCATCAAAATCCCCATCAACAAGAGGAACCGAAACAAGTTCTGTGCCTATCATACTGAAGTAAGGAACAATACGTCAGACTATTGGGCCCTAAAAGGCGCTATCGAGGACCTTATCAAAAGAGGTCACTTGAGAGACTACGTGGTGAGATCTTCAGGGCAACGACCCCCACGCCCCCAACAGGCTGCGTCGCAGCATCACCAAACTTTTGAAAGTGAGGAAGGAGTATCCATGAGGACTATCTTCACTATACATGGTGGATCTCATGTTACAGGCACGTTGAACCGATCACATGACTGCTATGCATGAGCAGCAGGATGTGTCCTTCTTACTAGCCATGTCCAGATTAACATGCCTACCAAGAAGGCAAAAGTCACCTTAAACGATTTATCGTTCACAAAAGAGGATGCATCAGGAGTCCATTACCCCCACAATGATGCCATTGTCATCAGGGCAAAGGTCGGCAATGCATAGGTAAGAAGGATAATGGTAGACACTGGGAGTTCCTTCAATATGATATATAAGGCATGCTTCGACCAGATGGGTATAAGTACGAAGTAGCTAGACCCATCCCCAGAGCTTCTCTATGGATTCACCGGAGATGGAGTGCTTCCCGTGGGAAGAATTAAACTCCCACTCACTATAGGGGATCTCAACTAGCAAGCAATCATCATGGCAGATTTTTTTATCATAGATTGTCCCTTCGCTTATAATGTTGTGCTGGGATAGCCTGCCATGAATGATTTTGATATGGTAACATCAACCAGGATGCTTACTATTAAATTCCCTACCCCAAATGGAGTTGAGTGCGTATGAGGGGATCAACAAGCAACCCATCGTTGTTATTAAGAAGCAGTTAAACTAGGAACACAAGTCAAGAAGGTAAATGTAGTATTTAGGGGAAACCCTCGACCAATGAGCGAGAAAGGGATCGTTGATGACCTCGACCCCTGAGAAGTAGATGCTGAACGAGCCACCAAACCAGTAGAGGAGTTAGAGGATGTATCGGTTAGCGAGACAGATGAGGAGAGGTGCCTTAAGGTAGGAAAATGCTTGCCGCCTGACATGAAAACACAATTGGCAAATTTTCTGAAGGCCAATGTAGATGTTTTTGCCTGGAACCATGAAGACATGGTAGGCATCAATTCGAACGTAATGTCACACAGGTTGAATATTGATTCTCAGGCTAAGCCGGTTTGCCAGATGAGAAGATCGATGACTGTCAAACGTTACGCGATGCTTAAGGAAGAGGTGGACAAGCTCCTGGCAAATGATTTCATTAGAGAGGCACGGTATCCTACCTAGTTGACGAATCCCGTCCTGGTCAAGAAGAAAAATGGAAAATGAAAGACATGTATCGATTTCATAGACCTTAAAAAGGCATGCCTGAAAGATAGCTTCCCTCTATTGAGAATAGACCAGCTTGTTAATGCGATGGCAGGACATGAACTCCTCAACTTCATGGATGCTTACTCAGGGTATAATCAAATCCCAATGGCTGCGCAGGATGAGGAACACACCTCCTTCATCACTGTTTGCGGACTATACTGCTACAAAGTGATGCCCTTTGGACTTAAAAATGTGGGGGCAACTTATCAGCGGTTGGTGAATAAAATGTTCTAGGAACAGGTTGGCAAAATGATGGAGGTATATGTGGACAACATGCTCTTGAAATCAAAACGACTCATTGATCATGTTCGTGACCTTGACGAAATGTTCTTAACCTTGAGAAGGTACCAAATGAAGCTGAATCCGCACAAGTGCACATTCAGTGTGGCATCGGCCAAATTCCTCGACTTTATAGTCGACAATAGAGGAAGTCGAGGAATTGAAGCTAATCCGGAGAAGATTAGGGCACTCCTTAATATGCATTCTCCTTCTAGCCCAAAAGACGTCCAGAGCCTGAATAGAAAGATCATCGCACTCGGTCAATTTATCTCGAAAGTAATAGACAAGTGTATTCCCTTCTTTGATGTCCTCAAGAGAGCCAAGAAGTTTGAGTGGACCCCGAAATGTGAAATCGCATTCCAGGAACTTAGAACCTACCTTGGCCGAACGCTTCTTCTTTCCAAACCAAGAGAGGGTGAAATATTAATTGTGTACCTAGGGGTGTCCCAGCATGCTTTAAGCGCAGCATTAACACGGGAAGAGGGAGGAATCTAACTCCCTATCTATTATGTAAGTAAAAGATTGTTGGACGCGGAGACAAGATATTCACCCATCGAAAAGCTTACCTATTGTCTAGTCGTCACTTCAAGGAAGCTACGACCCTACTTCCAAGCCCATAGTAACAAAGTCCTCACGCAATACTCGCTAAGGCAAGTCCTACAAAAGATCGACGCCTCTGGGTGGTTGCTTAAATGGGCCATAGAGCTCTCTCAATTTGATATTGAATATAAGCCTAGGACCGCTATCAAGGGACAAGCACTGGCCGATTTCGTTGCCAAATTCACAGGTCCTGCTTAGTAGGAAATAGAAACTTCTGGAGCCTTATGATGCAAACTTTTCATTGACGGATCATCCAATGACCCTGCGTCCAAGTAATACGTAAAAAAAATGTAGAATTCTTGCACGGGTTAGGGGCTTGATAAACTTATCGCATCCAAGTAATGTGCTAGCCATGTGTAGAATTCTTACGCAAGTCACGTTCAAGTAATATACTCACCCCCACACAGAATGCTTTTGCAAAATGACCCTATGTCCAAGTAATGCTTAAAAAAAACATAGAATTCTTGCACAGGTCGGGGGCTCGATAAACTTATTGCATCCAAGTAATGCGCTAGCCATGTGTAGAATTCTTGCACGAGCCGCGTCCAAGTAATGTGCTCACCCCCGCACAGAATGTTTGCATAGAATGACCTTGTGTCCAAGTAATGTGTAAAAAAAATGTAGAATTCTTGCACGGGTCGGGGGTTCGATAAACTTATCACGTCTAATTAATGTGCTAGCCATGCGTAGAATTCTTGCTCGAGCCGCATCTAAGTAATGTGCTCACCCCACATAGAATGCTTGCATGGAACGACCCTGCGTCCAAGTAATGTGTTAAAAAATGTAGAATTCTTGTGCAGGTCGGGGGCTCAATAAACTTATCGCATCCAAGTAATGTGCTAGCCATGCATAGAATTCTTGCGCGAACTGTATCCAAGTAATATGCTCACCCCCTTATAGAATGCTTGTGCAGAACAACCCTGCGTCCAAGTAATGTGCTAGCCACACAGAATTCTTACGCAGGTTGAGGGCAAAATAGAAATCCTGCGTTTGAGTAATGTGCTAACCCGATGCAGAATTGTTGCACAAACAAACTTAACATTGCATGAAGAACTAGTCCTTCGCTGAATCCTTGCGCCTGCTGGCATAGCCGACTGGCAATGCCACATATATCCTTGAAATACAAATTCATCTATTAAAATCGATTAGCTTAGATTCCTTCTATTTACATTAACAGGTTATCTCACGAAGCGTCCTTATCATGATTATTGCGATATGATTTTATAGGAAAGCAAGCGACGATAACTGATAGCAAACTGTTAACCCACTCATGCAAAAGAGTCAAGAGTTGGGAACAAAACTGAACGCGAGATCTTAGTATTCAGTAGTCCTCAAGTTTTGATTAATTGTTGCAACTCCCAGCCTGCAAAACATGCCGAGAGTTGGGGGGCTTATGTTATAGGCATTATCCGGAGGAGTAACCAAGGTCATCCGAAGCATGAAGGAAGATGCCATCCACCAAGTAAAAGGCCCAAGCTAGAGTCCTAATACACAAAGCGAAGATCCTAACATGAGTAGCGAACATCTCGTAGAGTAGTAGATAGGAGGGCACGGATCATTGAACAGGTCTCAAGCCCCTCAATGAGAAACCTACCTTTCTGAGATAGCGACCCATACAAGGAGGACAAGGGCCAACCAGGATCACGAATACACTCAACCCTAACTTGCTCGCCACCAACAGACACTTGTATGGAATCCAATCAGCAGTCTAAAGCATACATCCTTAGTTGACAACTCAAACCTCAAGCTTACACATCAGCTCCCCGGAAGATCGATAATGATTTGCCCAGCATTAATTACTCGATAGCAAGTATTTAATGCCCTAAGCGATGGGGGTTATCATTCTGTTGATCATGAAATTACATCTGTAACCTCCCTTCTTTCTATAAATAGGAAGGAAGGGATCACTGTAAAGAGAGATATAGAAAAATACATGCAGAAACTCCGTTAGTATGAAGAGTGCACTATATTCCCTGTGAAGAAGCTCCATTGCTATTGTAATTTTGCTTTGTAAAAGCATCCTCTTAGTGAATAACAGAAGAGCAACCTGGAAGTAGGGGCCAAATAGACTTTAGCAGAACCACGATAAATTCCTAGCATGACCTTTCTTTCTTACCTTCTTTGATTTTCTTTTCTGTTTTTCTTCATCCTTAATTTGCAGTCAGGGGTAACATGGAACTACAGCTAGTTGACTAGATTTTGATGTCAATAATATTGATTCCAAGAGGCTTGTAACTCTTTGAACTTTCTTTCTTAACTTAGTTAACTTGACACCTAATGTGCTGTGAGAAAACCATTCTCTTGTTGCTTATGATGTAAGGCTAAATGCATGAATAAAATTTAACGATTATTCATGTAATTTTCAAGTTTAGCGCTTGGCTTGGGTTATAGGAATTCCATGTTCTTTCCCATATGCAGAAACAAATCTCTTATTGAGCAGAAGCTATTAAGGTTAGGGCTATTGGTCACAAGGTCAAGGAATAATGTATACAGCTTGATAATATACTCCATTACTTCTGATCATTCTAGATCAAGTAGTGTCCAATTTCATATGTTAGTCTACAATGAATGGGGTTTGAAAAGCCCAAACAGATAGGCACATCCCCTTCTGTATTGCAATTTGAAAATTTGATTTAAAATTTAATTTATCCGTTTTGTGATAAATTTAGATCAGTATGATATCACAAAGTAGCATCATTTTTAAATGTTTCTACTCCACTTTGCATTTTATAATGCCAATCCATTTGGTAAAGATAGAAAACTACAAAATAAATACAGTTTAATATTTTTTATGAATAATGCTAAAGATCATTACATTTTTTTCTTTTTGCAAAGCTCATACTACAAACTTTAAAATAATCAAATAAACTTAAATTTTATAGTGTGTATTGGGCATTGTTGTTATTTTACAACTGTGAAGCCTTTTATTCGTATAGTTAGTGGCTAACATGAGTGGCTACCTGCTTATGGCTGGTTGTGATATTTGTATTTATATTTTACCAATCAAAGCATTGCTATTCTATTTATTATTTATATCTTATATTCCACATCTAATTGATGAAACAAAGCATGTAGTAAGTCTTATTTTCATAGTCACAGGCAGTAGATATGGTAATTTTTCAGATTAAATTATTATTGTTTAAATTTTAAAACATATATATCTCTTTCTTCTTTAGTCGTGGTTCTGCTCCTTCTTCTAGCTCGCAAGGTGCATCGGTCTACTTGCTTAAGGTTAGAACACATTAACAATTATTTAAGGTTACTACATCTCCTATCTACTTGCTTAATTACTACTTTCCTTCTTTCACTGTTGTTCATGGCTTCTTCCAAAGTTTCTAAATGGTGAGTGAATTTGGGACAATGCTAAGTATAAATCTGAGTATTGGAGGAGTATTATCTTAAAATTTTATTAGCTTAAAATTTCAAAAGTAAATAAAGTAAAAGATTCTTATACTTTATTGATAAAATTAATTTATGTTTCCCTTAATAAACTTGATACTTTTACATTAATGCATAAAAAGCCAGTTTCCCTTATAAGATTTAGTAATTTTTTATTAGCTTAATTTGATGATATTTCATTCATAAAGGATTAATAGCTAACACTTT
>JANHAO010028680.1:0-10547 GCA_026873985.1 Saraca asoca
TGCCACCTTCGAAAATTCTGACCTCTAAATGTCTCAATCTTGGAGATGTCTGGGAATGGCTTGGTGAAAGGAATGGTCGAAACCACTGGAAGGGTGGATGTAGCAGAATTGTTGACCATAGCAACAGTAGCAGTGTTGACGTGGTTGGTAACATCATTAGTAGGGATGTTGACAATAGGCTCCATAATCCTTAAGATTATTATGGAAATGTGATTGTTGGAAGCTTGAGTTGTGTGTTTAGCGTAGTCCTTAAGGATTATTCTGCTACAACAGTAAGTTTATTTACGACAATCCTCCAGGATTAAACAAGCTCTTCCTGATTTTCTCAGAGATTAGAACTGCAGGATTGAAACCAGTAACCCAGAATAGAGAGAAGAGGAAAGATTGTTGCTGTTGTGTATTTTGAGGCTGGTATAGAGCTGAGGGGGAGACAAGTCTGTTGGTAACCATAAAATTTGGTATAATGGCTGTAAGAGAATTTGTAGACAAAACTGAAATGTAATAATTTTATTTGATGGCACCTTAAATTTGGCAACTGCTGGTAAGCTTTTAAAATTATTTAAAATCAAATTTTTTGACTTCTCACAAACCATCCTCTGTGAGACTTTTAACTTTTTGAAATACACACACACATCTAACATGGCAAAAGTTGGCAATGACACGATGCTGGAAATGTCTCTAACTTCTAGTGTAAGAGCTGTCCAGGGAACTTTATGGGTGATTATTGCGAAGCTACTTAGAGGCAAGACTTTCAACAAGATAGCTGTTAAGAGTATGATCAAGAGGAGTTGGAGAGTTAGTAATGATTTTAATTGTTAACTTCCCAAATTTTTTAAAATGAGTTTTCATAACAAAATGGTTTTTTGGAGAAATCTAAAATGGATAACTTTGAAAATGTAAATTTTGAGATATGAAGTGTTTAGACATAGTGGAAAAAACTTTTATAAATGATAAGAATCTTTAGAAAGTGAAAGTTCTCAATTTGAATGCATGTGGAGCAAAATTTGTATTTTCAGACTTTAATATTTGAAAAAACTTTAGAAAGATTGAAACTAGGGCTACAGGTACCCAACGAGTGTAAACTTATGGTCGTTACAAAGGTAATTAATTTGACTAATTTGTGTTAAAATTTTACAACCGCTGGTAATCGGTGAGTATGTCAATTTTGGACTTTAAGTGAAAAAATTGACAAAGTCACTAAACAAGAAAAACTACAAAACTTGTCAAAGAAGAAGTCAAAGAGAGTTGACCAATTTCCTATTTTCATTTTTGCCCCTTAAGAGGCGGTTGCCTTCTCTTTTAAGCTCATTCCCCATTGCTTCAAGCAACCTTTTATCTTCTTCTCCAAGTTTATTCTCTCTCACTACAAGCTTCCCATCTCTCTTTAAGTAATCCTTCATCTTTTCATGTAAATTTCTTGTATTTTTACAATTGATTCCTCTCTTCTTCCTCTCTAATTTGACATCAAAATCTTGTTGGTTCATGGAGTAAATGTTGAATTATGAATTTTTTGAAATCTACTGCCACTATTCATTTCACTATTCAATGCATAAATCAGTTTGATTTTTATAGTGTTTTAGAGCTTGAATCTATTAGATATAGCTTGTATTTGTTAAATGGAATTATAATTTAATCATATATGATTAGTTGAAGAGAAAAGATCTTTGGAAAATCTAAAAGCCAATAAGCTCTTCTTTTATATTCTTGAAGAATATTAAAGATCTTTGTGAGATCTATTTGATTTGTTTGTTTCCAGTTATAAAGGTAAGTAATACTTACCTTTCTTGAAAATTATGATGTGTTCTTGCTTGTGATTTGTTAATTAGTTAGTGCAAATGAATGAGATAAGTTTTTAGTGATTATGTAGCCAAATTTGAGGTTGAATAGATCTGTTAGGATGTTGTTTGGTTTGTTGCGGAAATAGCTAAGTTATAAGCTTATTTAAACTTTCAAAATATGTTGAAATAAGGACTTATAGTAGAAGGTTGAACATAAAGTTGCTTCCCCTATTTTTCTACTATTTTCATACAAAACCTACTTGTGTGAGTTGAATCGCAGCTTTTTGAACTAAATCTGTGATTTTGCTCGTAAAAATCCAGCCTTTTTGTTCTATGATTCAACTCAAATTTTAAACTAAATTTGTACGATTTGAATTGATATTTCCTACTTTGTTTTTTGATTTTGATCACGATTCGGATCATGTTTAAATTTATACTTCCTAAAAGTTTTCAAAATTTGGTGAGCAAACTTGGATTTCAACTGAATTTTCTCAATTCTACTCGAATTTCTTCAGCGATTCTGATTACAATTCTGCTCAAATTTCAAACCTGATTCTACTCGTTATTCTGATCACACCTCAAGAATTTTTTCACTTTTTTTTATTCAAACTTCTTTCTCTTTAAAAACTATTCTATTTATTTGGGTCTAAACTTATATGAGATAAAATTAAGTTGAATAAAACATATCAGAAGACTTGAATGAGTAAATTTTGAGTTAATATTAATTAACCTAGTAATTATTCATACATAAATGTTATGGAAGCAATATGAATAGTTATAAAGATAGTGTGACAAAGAATATATGTTTGAGATAATAACAAAATGATGGTCTACACGTGGATAATAGGAAAATAATCATGATACTTGTTATAATAATTGAACTCATATAATTATGATTGAGGTCTAAGTTTGAATAGTCTTTAAGAATTGGCCTGTGATATATAATGGCAATGATATGTGATATGTGTTATAAAGATGATATAAAATATATATGAATGATAGATGACATGATAATGTGATGAAAATGATGCTATTGAGATACTCGAAAATTCCTAATGAAACATGGGATGACAATTGATAAATGATTGTGATTGTGGAAATGCAATTACTATGAATGATATTATGGTATAAAGTTTGATAATGTATACAAGATATTGAAAAGTATGTAATGATCAATGTTGGCATTATAATCATTGTAAATGATTATATAATGTAAAGCTTGTTTATGTACATGAGACATGGTATGATATATAATGTTATGAATGATATGAGAATGATGGGATATGGAGGAAAATAATGAATGGGATCCTGGATCTGCGTGTTCCAAATGGAAGAGGGGCGTAAGATAGGTGCTGGAAGGATAAGGCGGGATTTGTATGGGTTATGGCTGGAACGGAATAACAAAAAGGTTTACATTACTTTTCTTTATTATGTTGTTTATTGGAATTGTTATTCAAATACATTGAAATATGATAAATATAACTTGGCTATATGACTTGGTTATTGACAATTTGAAATTGTGTGAATAATATATATAATTTATCTAAGAAATTTTGAAGGAAAATTTAATGTGGTAAGATAATGTGATATAAACTCATGTGATAACCGAGTCTAGTGAAATACTAGAAAGTAATATAGTACTGAAACCTACATATATAATGATTGATGAGAATGGCTTGTGGCCATGAGAAAATCATGGTTTTTTTTATAGTGTGACAATCTAAAGTGCATTGTGATATTACTCAAAGGCTAATCCCCTGGGTCTTTATGATGTGTTGGTTAATTCTGGCATGAGTTATGCTTTCTGAAGACCTGATGTTTATGTGTTTGATTAAATGTTAATAAATTCATAAGTTAGGTATGAATTTGTCTCATTGAGCCCCAGACTCACTCTTCTATGGATTATTTTTTAGATTCTTAAGAAATTGTTGTTAACCCACCTTTAAAAAGTAAGGATAGCTAATAATTTCATGGAAGTTGCTATTAATGTAAATACCACTACAATAAAGAGCTTTTAGGAGAATATGTCTGTTAAGTACTTGTTGAAGGTTTGTTGAATGAAAGTTTAAATAGGCGTGCGCTATGTTTGGGTAGTTCTATGCCTCAATGCATTATAAAAACACATTTATATATCAATTTTTTTCTATTCGTCTTATAAGTTTGCCCTATTAATCATTTGAGCTTAAGTATATATGAGTGGGAAATAGTAATACAAGTATGAATAGAAATGAATAATAGAGATAAGTTAAAAGCTGGTGATTATCATTCAAGGATTGATATTCATGTCAGACATAATTAGGAGTTTGGATCATGACATTAATATTATTGAACAAGGACTAAACTGTTTCATATTCACTATGGCTAGTCAAGAGCTGTATAATTTTATACTGGATGGGGCTCCCTGGAACGTCATGGGAAGGCGTCTACTCACTCAACCAGGTAATATCCACTCAAATTTCAATGATATTAATCCTTCAAAATTTCCTATTTGGCTTCAAGTCCATGATCTTCCTTTGGAATTTTTGTCTAAAGAAAATGCAGTTTTAATAGGAAAAAGAGTAGGTGAGGTTTTAGATATTGAAGACCCCTTTTAAATGGAATTATTGTCCGTAGCCTTTTATGGATCGGGGTTAACTTGAATGTTTTAAAACCTATTCAATTAGGATTTTGGATCCCTAAAGCTGATCATGAAAAAGTATGGGCAAAATTTAGGTTTGGAAAATTACATTTTTGTAATGGCTACGGTATTTAGTCATGAACAAGAAGATTGTTGTTCACCTAGATTAGCCTGTAGTTTAGTGGGAGATCACAAGAATTATGGTCCGTGGATGGGAGTAGGTCCTACTAGGAGTTTGAGGGTTTCGAATTTTACTTGTCGCGGTCTCGGAAACCTACTGCCACTATTACTAGCCACCTTGGAGAATCATCAGCCTCGACTACTATTGTGGCTGGCATGGCGGGCTGCTTGTGAAGGGCTGATGTCATGGAGTTGACTGAGAGTATCATTGTACTGCTGGTAGTGGTCGGGAGGTTAAGATCGTCGATGTTGTCTTCGCTAATGTCGGCAGTATGACGTTCAATTTAGGAGTTGATAAACACATGAGGTCAAACGTGGAAAAGGTTGAAGTGAGGGGATTCCAATTAAACGGCATGTGGGGCTCGTCTTTTGACCAATGAGCTGGCTGGGTTGGCTGTTAAGATGTCGATTGCTAAGGACAAGTCTAGAACGGGGTTGCGAAAATTAGTCAATATCTCAAAACAAATAAGCCAATGGTTACAGAGAGTTTGTTAGTGCACATGTCTTAGGAGATAAAGGAGAAATGGAAAACAAATTGATTTATTTAAACTATATAATTATTTGATATAGCATATTTACATTTTTTACAATTGTATTTCGATTAATAAAGTATGTTTTTAAAGAAGTCATATATGAAAGATCTTGTGGGTAGAGAAATTTCTGACTAAATGTCAATACTATATATGTCCATTATAACATATTTACATTTTTTAACAATTGTATTTTCGACTAAATATCGATACTATGTGTGCCCATTATAACGTATTTATGTTCTTTTCAACAATTGTATTTTGATGGTTGAAATGGATATGTCTTTGTTTTTTTTTTTTTTTTTTTGAAGCAAAAGCCATGTTGAATCATTTAGTTGAAAATGTTGCCTAGTTTCAACTGAATTACTTGGATTCAACAGAGTTTATTCGATAAGATCAATTTGACAAAGTCAATTGGATAGGATCAATGTACAACCGAATCAATTTGACTATTCAGGCAATTCAACTACTTTCTTTTTGACTAAACATAGTGCAACAATAGCAAATTCATTTTTAACTTGGGAAAATATTAGGTTATAAGCAAACTAAGTATGGAGCGATTAAACAGTAGTTTGAGTCACATCATAAAGTAGTTACATAGCAACTTGAACACAATTTATTGGCAATTTACTTCAACAAGTTATCTCCCGGTATATGTGAGTAGTAACTATTTTAGTTTAGAAAGTTATTTTAAGTATTTGAGGTATTGATACATGTATATTCATATATCTGATTCTCATTTAATTTTAGTGTAGTTATTTTTCAAATCTTTATAACTATTTTATGATATTATAAATAGAATGAATAGTAGTTGATTAGACATCATCATGCTTTTCAAACATTCCACACACTCTTTATATCTTGACACTCTACCTCTTATCATTCTATTGTTTAATTTTTGGGATCACTTATAGTTCCCTTATGCAATTTCAGCATATTTTTGTGTGCTTTACGAATAGTTTTACTTGTAATTCCCTCGTGGAATCTCAATACATTTGTTTATGATTTACAAATAGTTTTATTTGTAATTCTTTTATGGAATCTTAGCACATTTTGTGCATTTCTATTGTAATTTTATTGTGTCAATTGCAAATTTTCTTTGCTTGATTTTAGATCACTTCTTTTGCTAAGCTTGAAAGTAGTAACCGTCCATTTACCGTGTAAGGATCCACTTATTATTAAAATCGAACTTCATCCTACAAGATTTTGGCATAAACAATATCATAATGAAATTAGGAATAGTGGCAAATTAGTTATGTCTAACTTGGGTAGTCTCCAAGATGTTAGGCATGTATTTGATGAAAAACAAATCAAGGTATCTGGTATTTATAACAATTTATTTATGGCACTAAAGAATGGTACCAATCAGACTTGTGTTAAGATGATAAATAGTGATACTAATGTTATAATGCCTAATGAAAATATTCTCAATTGACTTTGGGTGCTAATATGAAGATGACAAAATTATATCATGATTTTAATACTTTAGATAATATTAAGGATTGTAATTTTGCAATTGGATTAGCTAATGATCATGTGGAACAAGAAAAGGTTGAGATATCAAAATAGAAATATAAAGCTAGGTTGATTAACCAAAATGTAATCATGATAGATCTGACATACAATCTGTCGAAATAGCTAAGGAGACTGACCTTCTCTCTACTTCATCAAATTCTTAAAGATTTCTTCAAGATCACTGGATCAAAGATTATTTGTAGCTTATTGTAGTTTGTTTGAGATTTTTATCTCAAATATTGGTATTGTATTTTCTATTTCTTTCTTTACTGATATTTTTATTTTGAGATTTCTAGGGATTTAGAAATCTTGTATAGGTTAGCAAGTACCTGTAAATCTTGTTTTTCTTAGGTTTAGAAGAGCCTATCCCCAATTCTTCTAGGTTAGTAAGATACCTGTTAAATTCTTATATAATTGTTGTAAAACTACCAATTCAGGAGCCTATCAATCCTAATAGTTTTTAAGTTTAATTCAAAGGTCTTTCAGTTGAGAAAGATCAAATGAAGTAGACTTGAATTGCGGTTTCAATTCAAGTTAAACCACTTTAAAAATCTGTGCATTTAATTTCTTTTTCATATCTACACTTTACTATTTCTGTTATTGAACTTCAGTTTACTACATTAAAATAAAAGATCAAATTAAAACAAAGACATATACAATTCTCCAACAAGAAAAGGATAAGATCCAGTTGATTCTGCTTAATTGACTTTTGCTCATTTAGATTTAACAATATTATATTTTTACCCACCACTCTCTCTTAGGGACCTGACAGTTAGTATCAGAGCTTTGGCTCTTGATACATCTTTGTTTGATTAAAAGATGGATTTAAATTTGTCTATTTTTTCTGATTCTTTATCTTTGAAAAATCCACCTCTTTTTGATTCTAAAAACTTTGATTTTTGGAAGTTTAGGTTTAAAATCTTTGTTGAAGCCTTGGACATTGATATGTTAAAAATTTTAGAAACTAGTTATGATTACCCTATGATCTCTGTGAATGGAACTCTTGAACAAAAATCCAGATTGTTGTGGACTGAGGAAGAGGAAAGGGATCACTCTCTTGCCTCCAAATTAAAATGGCTTATTGTGAGTACTGTATCTGCTGATCAATTTTCTAAGATTTCAGGATGTAAGATAGGGAAAGAGATGTTAGATGTGCTAGAAATCACCTATGGATGCAAAGAAGCAGCTGAACAAAAAGAAGAAGAAGAAGAACATTGTCTTTTGGCAAAACATGAAAACTTGAAGGTTCAAAAGTTTCCTGTTTTTTGCTGTAGTTCTTATGTGAGTGATTTAGATGAGGCTAATAATTCATTTGATGAATCTTTTGATGGTTTTACTACTTCTAATAATGAATCTCATGAAGATCCTATAGAATTGTGCATAAAGATGCATGAAGCATTGTTTTAAACTCAGGAAGAACTAAAAAAGGTTAATAAAGAGTTAGAGCAGCTGTAGATTAGAAATGAAGGGTTGCTAAAAAGAAATGAGCTAATTAAAAAGGAAAATGCTGATTTGAACATTCTGGCTAAACAGTTAGTCAATGAAAATAATATTTGTAAACACTGTAAGTCTTACAAATGTGAAATTGAAAGATTGAATAAGTGTCTACAAGGATTTTCACACAGCGATGCAAAGTTAAATCATATGTTCGATAATCAAATGAGATTTCAAAATAAAAGCGACTTAGGATTTAATAGATATAAAAAGAATAGTTTAAATAGAAATCCTAGACAGATTACCTGTTATTACTATAATTATAAGGGCCATTACATTAAATACTGTCCCTATAAAAATGGTACATATATATTGAAACCCAATGAAAAATTGATCTGGTTGCCTAAAGTATATTTGTCTAATTCAGATGTTTCTACTATAAGGCCTGATAGAAAGTTTGGATTTTATACTAATAGAATAGGACCCAAATCCTACTGGGTACCAGTAAAGTCTATTTCATTTTAATTTTGCAAGTTTATGTAAAAAAGGAGAAGACAGCTTTCTATTCAAAAGTTGTTTGATGAATTGTGATACACCTTCTTTTATTTTCTGAATATCCACTTATTTTTATGTTTACTGACTTAAGCTTCAGAGGTATTGCTAATTTTGTTTTGCAAGAACAAAGAATCAGTCTGAAATATGGAATAGTTTCAAATAACCTCTTAATTAAAACTTTAGGAAAACCTTTTAGAAAAATTGAATTTTTTCGCATACAAATCAATGTAGTAATTGATGTGTCCCATATTTTCTTGGATATACACCGATGTATAAATCGATGCATATGTATTTTTACTTTAAGCATCAATGTATACTTTGAGGTGCCCCATTTACCAAAGTTTCGGTAAAGATGAAAATTTTTATTTTTCAAAAAACTACTGAATACATCGATTACAACTTTGATGCGAACAGCAACATTTATACATACATCGATGCAACATTGATGCACACATGAATACCTTGAGAACAAATTCAAAATGTAATCGATGCATTAGTGATTTTTAAACCTCTACTTCGATGCCACATTGATGTATAGTGTCCCACTATAAATAAAAACTTCAAAGTTGGACCCATTTGCTATAGTAACTGAAAACCCTAACTCATCTCCTCTCTCGGCACCGAACACCAAAAATCCCAAAGATCTTCATTTTTCCACCAAATTGCATCGAATTTTTCTGATAGAAACACTAAATTCACCTTTCTCTACAACTTTAATTGATCAATTTCTTCTAAAACACCTAAAAATTAAAATCCCCAAAATCAACTCCAGAAACCCTAACACGCTGAAATTGTCACTACTGATCATGTCATCAACATTGGCCAAAGAAGTCAAAATGCCAACAAAATGCAAGGATAAATCTCCCATCAGATCAACACATTCAGACGAAGAGGAATCCTACTTCATGTCACAAAAAGAGTATAAATCCTATCTTTCTTTTGAGAGTAGAAAGGTTAAGCCACTGAAGTGTTTTAATTACCAATTGTTTAAAACTTCTCATCTGCGTCAGTTGTTTGCTAAGTACAAATAAGAAAAGTTTTTTATTTTTAAAGAAATAGCCTATCCTAGGCTGGTAAAAATGTTTTACTCAAACTTAGCCGATGTTGATGCCAAGCTATCTTGTTATGTTATGAAGAAGCACATTGTCATTAACCCTGAAAGTTTTGCAAATGAGTTTTAAATGGACAACACCATGCCTAAGCTTACTGCAGGATCTTTTAGTCAATACAGTAAGAAATTGGCAATTGATTTGTTGTTTCCCTTTTCCACCCCAAAAGATGGTACTAGGAGACTACTTATCACTGGTCTTTCACCAGAAGACAGGATCCTACATTATGTTATATGCAAGGTAATTTTGCCAAGAATTACCAATTTTACTCAGATTATGGAAGATGATCTATTTTAATGTGGATTATTAAAAATCAAATTGATTTCAATTTTTCATAATTTATTTTGAAATACTTGAGTAATTGTTCAAAAAGAACTGACATTGGGTATCTTCCATTTGGAATGATCTTGACTCCATTTTTCTTAAAGGCAAAAATAAAACTTTCAAATGAATCTTTTGTTTCTCACTCAAATGCAATGACAATGATCATTGCTTCTCATTTTCACAAAATGGGCTTTATACAATATAGTTAAGGCAAGTGGGTCAGTAATACACCCCTCCCCACTCAACCTCCTGCTCAAACATCTACCTGGGAAGCAATTAATACTAAAGTTGAAGTTAGAATATTTGCACTAATTGAATGCATGCACAAGCATATGACTGAACAAACTAATAAGATAATTGAGAGTCAAGATGCATGGTTCAACGTAGCAAAAGAAAGATTGTCACTTTTAGAAGATAAACTTGACAAATTAGAAAAGGAATTGAATAAAAGTCATAATTCTCTTAATGATAAGTAGAAGAAATCAGAATAAGACTCCAACAACAA
>JANHAO010028681.1:0-10548 GCA_026873985.1 Saraca asoca
AAATTATCTTATGTAGGCATAATAGTTAAACCAATTAGGCTAAACAATTATAATAAGGGTTTTGCTCAAACAATTGCCAAGTACTTATAGGTGGGCTAATCCTAATCCTAGAGTCAATATCTATTCATGGATAATTATAACAACCAAAACAAATAATAAAAAGTAGATTATAATTAAAACAAGATGCAAGAATGCAAGAACAAGAATAAAGAGGTAGATGTAATAAATAAACAATCAAGAACAAAAGAAGAGATGCAGTAAATTCAGAAGTGAAAGAAAATAAATAAAGAAAGAAGAAGATCAAGAACAAAAATAGAAAGAAAGATTGAAATAAAAGAAAATAGGATAGATGCAGACTGATAAAGAAAATATAAGAAGATAAGGGAAGAAGAAGAAGAATGATGCAAAAGAATAAAGAAAGAACTAAAGAAAGAGTAGAGATTATGCAGATGCAGATGAAAAATTAATGAAAATAAAGCAGATGTACAATTAAATAAAGATTAACAAAAGAAAGATGATGCAAACTAAAGAATTATTAAACAAATGCAAATAGAAAATAAAAGAGAAAGATGAAGAGGAAGAAGAAAGTGGAATAAGAGTAGAAGATCAATGAAGTAAATTATGGAAAACTTTTAATAAAATTAAACTGTAGCTTCTGCAATATCTTGAGCAATAAAAACTGTATAAACTGTTTAAAAGAACCTAAAGAAAAGAAAAGAGAGAAGAGAGAGCTAACCTAAGCCTTAAGGAAGAATTCTAAATTATAATTCAAATTGATTACAAAGGGCCCTATTTATGGTCTTTTCATGCATTCACCACGGCTGTGTTTTGAAGCATGGGTTAGGTATGGTGCATGAGATTATGTTTATCAGATAAGAATTGCCATCTTGTAACACGGCTTGGCCATGTTAGGTAGCATGATTGTGCTCTGTGCATGATGTCCAATTTCTTTGAGATTTCTTCTTCTGGCTTCTTACAACACCTAACATGGCCTGGCCGTGTTCCATGGCACAACCGTGCTAGGTGTCTTCTCCACTTTTTTCTTTGATTCTTGCTTGTTTCTTGCATGAATTCTTCTTCTATCTTTTCCTTGATCTAATGCAACTTCATTCTTTGAGTTTCTTTCTTCTTTTTAGGCCATTTTGTCATCTTGCATGAAAAAATTCAAACCAAGAGCAGTATCGAGAACATCAGATTGACCTCGACCCATGTGTCTAGGAGACAGACAGAGAAACTGGACCAGTCAAAGAACTCGAGGAGGTCAAAATAATTGAAGTAGATGATCAAAGACGTCTCATGCTTGGGAAAGGCTTGCCCTCAGATATGAAAGGCCGATTGATAGATTTTCTTAATGGAAATTTGGATGTCTTCGCCTGGGATCATGAGGACATGGTAGGGATCGACCCCAAGATTGTGTCATATAAATTGAATGTTGACCCTCACCACTAGCCAGTCAGGCAGAAAAGGAGACCTCTGACTTTGGAACGTTCCCACACATTGAAGGAAGAAGTGGACAAGCTGTTGGCGAACAAGTTCATCTGGGAGGCCCACTATCCCATCTGGGTAGCCAATCTTGTCCTAGTAAGAAAGAAAAATGGAAGTGGAGGACATGTATCGATTTCACAAACTTGAACAAAGCTTGCCCGAAGGATAGTTTCCTCTTATTGAGGATCGACCAACTTGTCGACGCAATGGCCAGACACCAACTCCTTAGCTTTCTTTCTAGCTCGGGCACACCTGGTGCTAAAAGCACTAAGCATCCAGAGCTCTAAATCCAGTTTGGGCACACTTGCTGTTGAAAGCATTAGGCCTCCAGGTATCATATTGTCTTGAGATTAGAGATCCTTGATCGTACTATCAAAATAGCAAACTACCCTCGTAGTTGCACTTAGGTCAATCACATCGAAAGGATCCTCGCTTTGTCACACGAAGAGCGCATGGAATTGTCCATGAATCTACTGAAACCAAAGTAAGGCTAACACGACCAGTCAATTAGCATCACTATTCACCTAAAATCCCAACACAAGATGCAAGATCCATTGTCGAGCAAACCATTCCATAAAATAGAAGTCACATCTCTTAAGGGCAAGTCAATAACTCTTAGCCTGCAAAGCGAACTGTGAGTTAGGGGCTAATGTTATGGATGTTTCTCAGACTGAGCAAAAGAGGATCAGTTGGGACCCAGAGAATCGGGGGTTAAGTTAGAAAGGCATGATCTAATCTAAAATGAGGTTATTGAGGGCCGTGCAGAAGATTGCATGACGTAAGTTCATGGACCCTGACCAGCGAGAACAACTACAAGCTCTCCTCCGTATCAAAGGAGACGACTATCGTCTAACAAGCGTAGCCTAAGCACTCTACCAACTTGCAAAGTAGCCCCCAAAGTTTGGCAATGATTAGCCTAGTATTTATTACTTGGCATCTAGCATTTAATGAGTAGCACATATGTAATCATAGTCTTATGTTAACAAGTTATGAATTGTAGCCCTCCCAATATATATGATACGGGAAGGGCAATAAGAGAGAGAATAAGAAAGATTCTGTTAAGATACTTTCTTATATGTGTAATTAGAAGTTATGACAGTTCAATAGAACCACTGTGGACTTAGGGTCATCTAGACTTTGGCCGAACCACGATAAAAATCTTCTTCCTGATTTTTTCTTCAATACCTTTGAGTCTTCTTCTCACTTGTCATCCTTTCATGTAATCACACAGCAGTTTGGCAAGTAGAACTTTCGGTTGACTGATTGCTAAAATCGACCATCAACATATAGTTATTGAAGAAATATTGTAGCATGACTACGTTGAATATGTAATTTTGGAAATTTATGATAAATTTCATAAATTATTATTTCCTCAATCTTTTGTTACCTATGCAGTTGATTACTATGAAGATGGTAAATAGGACCAATTATGAGGATTGGGCTAAGTGAAAAATATCTAGGCTAAATTACTGATATCATATCTGGCAATTGTTAAATTTCGTATTTGGTATGGAAAGAAGGAGAGCCAAAGATAGATGATGACTCCATTGCTGCACAAGAACTCTTTATGGAAAGTGGACACTTTCTAATACAGTGTACTTGATAGTTGTGACATATACTAAGGATAAGATTATCATGAAAGGTATTATTGACTCTCTAAATATCAAAGTAATTATGGATTTTGTAGCTAATAAGTTTGTAAAGTTCGATGAAGCTAAAAAGGATATTACCTCTCATTACTGGATAAAACTATTTAGGATGGTATTAGTGGAATTAGCGAGCATATTGTGGAACCAATATACTATTATGATCAATCATGAGCATGAAAGTGGATGTAAAAAATAGTCATTTGATTTAGCATGCTTTAGAGTCTCTTCTAGTTAAAATTGATGTTCTTTAGACATCATATCACATCCAAAAAAGTGAGTAGACTTTCAATAAAATGACCTTTATAGTTAGTCAAGTAGAAGATGACTTGAAAAATTGAAAAATATCTTTGTGCTGACTTTATTTTACATGGATAGAGTGTTAAGAGTGGAAATAAATCACATCCAAAGAAACCTAATTTTGAGAAGCAAGAAAGTTGATTTGAGTGTGTATCATAATAAATCTAGATGTTTTGCTGACTCTAGTAAGATATTTTATGAAACATGGTTAATGGAGGTGTAATCATTTGTATCAGAAATTTATTATAAGCATTAAGAAATAAAAGGAAGCGAAGTGATAAAAGCTAATAGCTGAATTGGAAATAGTGGAAAAGTGTAAGATGAATATGTAGGAGTAGTTGCCAATTAGAAATTAAAGAGTTAGTTGGATAAATATTTTAGTTAGATACAAAAGACAAAAAATTAATGTGAGATCTTCAATGTTGTGACATAGGTGTTTAGGTAATATCTCAACTAAAGGATAGAGTAATTGATAAAAGAAGAAATTCTTCATAAGTTAGACTTATCCTTTTTGATGTGTATATTGATTGCATCAAGGGAGATACTCCCTACTAGAGTTAGTGGACTAGAATGTTAGATGTATTGGAGTTAATTCACAATAATGTAGGTGAATTGATAACACTAAGCACTATAGGTGGATACTGATATTTCACTTTCATTAATGATTGATCAATTTTTGTTAGGTGCAAATATCTACTGAAAATTTTGAATCCTTAAATTTTTTAGGGCGTTTAAAGTTAAGATTGAATTAAAAAAATGATAAAAAAATTAAGTATGTCAGTTCTGATAAAGGTGATGAGTGTTATGGAGATATAATAAATTGATGTAAATTCTGATTCTTTTGTAAGATATCTCTAAGATTGTGAATTTTTGAGGTTAACAACCTTATGCACTGGAACTCCTGAATAGGATTGGATCATAAGAAGGTTGGATTAGACACTCTTGGATATGATTAGATGCATATCACTGCATTAAATTTTACTTGACTTTGTATAGGATGATGCTTTAAAGACCGTGGTATATATTCTGAATCAAATCCTTAATAAGTTGGTATTTAGAACCCTATATGTGGGAAAAGCTTAGTCTTAGGGGAATTTGTATGTTTGGGGTTGTATGGCTAAAGTGAAGCTATATGATCCATTTATTAAGTAACTTAATCTAAAGACTATTGATAGACACTTTATTAAATGTTGTAATGGCTATAAAAGTAGTGGATTTTATTGTCTGATCCACACCACCAAGGTTATTGAAGGACTTTGTTTTATTCATTAATTGGATAATGAGAGTGAAAGACCATGTAATATCTCTCATAGAGATGTACAAGTTACTATTCTATTAGAGCCATCATTGATTGAAGTAAATTGAACTGATACAATATAATACATGGTAAAATCGATGGTGGAAGCTGTAGAGTTTAACGCCCCTTTGGTAGTAGAAAAGAACTAAGTCTTGTAAATAAAATACCTTTAAGGAAATCCTGATGACTTGCAGACCAGGAACTACTAACGACTATATGAAATATCTATAGGAACACAAATTTGATGTCAGTGATGGAATTGATCTGACTAGTTTTTTTTTTTTTTTTAAGAAGCCATTTCAAGTACTAATTCTTTTGAATAGATGAAGGTTATAAATGATAGATTACTTTGATACTCCATAATAATGTGTGAGATCTTATAGAGTTAACTATTGGTTGTAAGTTTAATGGATACAAAAGGGTCTTTAAGGCCAAATAATACTTAAAAGGTGGTTGAGAGGTATAAGGCCATGTTGATGGCAAAGGGCCATATTTAGAAAAAGGTTTTGATTGTAGAATATTTTCTTATTTGTTTTAATTGAAGACTTGTTTGAAGTTGTTATGACACTAGTAGCTCATTTTGATGTATAGCTTCACTGGATGCATGATGGATTTCTTAAATGGTGATTAGCCAGAAAATATTTTATATGAATTAACCAGATCAGTTTTGTTATAGGTGTTTTTCGGTACCATGTCAAGTGGGCTGGCAGAAGCCCAAGTTTGGTTGGAAAGGTCTCAGTCACTCAGATCATGGATGACCTCACATGAAAGCTCCAAGTCACTTAGCTAGCTCCCAGCTCCAGGTCGCTCAGCTAGCTTCAGCTAGCTACAGCAGCTAGCTCCTAGCTCCAGGTCGCATAGTTAGATCCTAGCTCTAATAGCTTTTAGTCTTAGAAGAAAACACCAGAACTTGCCAGTTAATATCAACCTATAGTACCAACCGGCAAAGGACAACTTGTAGGGCCCACTTATAGAAATATCAAGCTATAAAGGACGTCCCACAGTTTGTAAGAGCTGATTTGTAGGAGCCTGTTTAGTTAGTATATTGATTACTTGAAGTAATAGTTATTTATTCTTTATTTCACACATGTATCCCCCCTGCCATATAAAGTGGCTAGAATCATTGTATTAGGGACGGACGGGGACTTCTCCAACTTTTGAAGAGATTTCTAGAATGGCTAGGACTTCATCTCCTCCCCCTCCTCCTTCTACTGGGGAACTCCCCCTTTCATTGTACAAAGAAACACTTATTATGAGATAATAAAAGATCGTCGTGGATGTAGGGGTCCAAAAAGGACTTTGGTCGAGCCATGTGAAAACCTTCTTGTTGTTTCTTCTTCTTCTTTTCTCTTCCACCACACTTTATCTTGTGTAGACTACTTGCAATTTGGGGGTTCCAAGAACCATTCTTTGTTAGCTGAGATTTGGGTCCCTTGAACCAAATTTCACTATCAACATTTTTGATGCTAGAAGGAAGGCCCCCAATTGCATTTAGTTGTTGATCACCATATCAAGTTCTTCATTATCACACCAAGCTCTCCATTGCCTTGCTTCACAGAGCCATGTAGATGTCATGCTCAAGCTTACCAAGCTCATTTTCTCAACACGATCCATATCCTCCACTATCTCATGTTCTTGTCTGGTGACCAGTCATGTTTCTCATCCTACCCTGACGAACTTATTTAAGTCCAAAGCCATCTCGAACACTTGAGTCGTAGCTGGATCTAATAACTCTGGAAGAGTTTACTATGCAGCAAGTATAAGGTAACTGAAATATCTTTTGGTGGTGGTCGTGTGTTGCCTGAATGAAAATTAGAGGCTAGACATCCCCGTTGGGTTCAAGCATACACGAAGTGTCTGCTAGCATAGTGTGGTGTCGACCTTGCACGAGTCTTTGACAAACTCTCAGTATTCAATGATTTGAGGACGATTTCAGACTCGCATGAAAGAAGGCTCATTTGGAACTCGTGAGGTGCATGTAGCGAATTGAAGTGTGCGTAGTGAGCAACTTTCCTCTGCAGTGAGCCGAATCCGTGCAACTCTTTTCCACAGTCACATGGCCAAAATGCAACCTGTGTCCATCCAGCTTCACGTAGCCGAGATAGCTTGCATACATGAAGATTTAAGTGGCCTTTATTTGGTAACCTCATGAAGTCTCCATGCAAACCTTCATGCGTTTGGACATGTATCAGCTGACAGAACCTCATGTAGTCTATGCATTGCTTCCCGAGTCCCTAATGCGGCTTTTTGTTGCATTTGAACTATAATAAGTAGCATGCAACACACCGAGTAGCATGCAGCGAATGACTAAACTGCAGCGAGCAGCCAAACTGCAACAAGCAGCCTTGCCTTTGATCGTGTGTCGAGCAAATCTCATATGCATGCAGCAAGCCAAAGTCATGATATAACTTCACGTGATCACCAACAATTCTTGTCGATGAATTCGCAGTCTCCATATAGCCTCTCTCGGCATCAATGTGCACCAACCAAAGGTATAGCATGTTTTCATATAACCTCATGCAGTTGAGATACAGCCCACATTTATGCACTCTTCATTCATCAAATCGGAGTGCGTGGAGGCTACCTTATTTTGGGCCGAAAGTTACTCTTATAGCAAACCAAAATCGTGCAATACAGTGATCGGTAATAGCCCCTTTTTGACGATAAACCTGTATGGCTTGTATCCTTGCAACCTCACAGCTGAAGTAGACTTTGCATTCGTATAGGTTGGTGTGACCAAGAAGTAGCTCGCACTCCTACTGTCTTGCACAGCCGAGGGGATGCTAACCCATGCAATTCTCATGCGGTCGAGATGCGACCCCCTATAGGCGTCCAAATGCATGCCGACAAAGTGGCTTCATTCAGCAGCCCTAGTGACGTCTCGGGTGCCTGGACATGAGCACACCAAGACATGACTCTTAATTCCTCTTTGCGATCGAGCATGTGCAACCACACAACCTAGATGATGATCTTGTCAAGCGACCATACGAAACCTGTATCCGATGCTGGCTTCGTGTAGTGACTATGTAGCATGACTTGGTTTGAAGATGGAGTTGCACCGCTATGCAGGGACCAGGCCTGATGATGTACTCGCATAGCATGCTGCGGTCGGGTGATTGAGCATGATGGCAAGCACTCGGCAGTCATGTAGTCTCGTTATGATGGCAAACTCACACAATGCCTATGTCGTGAGCCAATGCAACGATGATAACATTCAGACAAGGGACATGGATTATCGGTCCATTGATAAGCTCACCACCTAGGGTGTCTTGGCTTGGTGACAAGTACCCGAACCCATGAGGCCATGTAACGGACCTGGCCTCGATAATGAATCTGCGCATGAGGATTATCAGTAGCATCATTTCAAGCTTGGACTCTAGCAGGGTGCTAGGCTTGTTCATAGTGGCTGTGCATAGGGCCGGGGTGCAGTTTCATTTGTTACAGTGACATCTTCATCATGTAGTGGCTAGATCCAATAATCCCATACAGCCAGACCGTGTCAAGCTCATAACCGTACAAATGGCTGGAACACCACTGTGAGCTCCACCAGGCGAGTCTCTGCAAGCCGAAGTAAGATGGCATCACTCAGGATTAAAAGTCCTGGCCTTGCAACAGCTTTGGAGTCAACCATGAGCGTCTTTATTCGGTGTCCAAAACTCTAAGCCTTCTGCCAGTAGTGACTTGGTTCCATGCCAAACTTACACAACAACCATGCAGCAAGGCTCGAACTCACGTAGTCGTGCAACAAGGCCAGGCTTAAACATAAGTTCACACCATCCACTCAGTAGTAGTGGTAGCATCATTTTGAGCCAGAGGATCTATGACCTCGCAAGTGATCTTACATATAATGGCCATACAATTGCACCAACTGTTGTGCTACAGTGAAGTGTATCAACTGCTACAAGCCAAGGCTGAACACCCTAACTGATAGCCACTTTGTTTAGACTAAGCAGCTTAGAGGTCCAGCTTAGTGAATAGCCTCGTTCAAGGCTAGTCAAAATCACTCACCATATAACTTAAGTGTTTATGGAGCCAAGTGTGCTCGAATAGTTTGGAGACCAGAGTTGCGCTCCAACAACCGAACCTTAATCTTCAAAGCAAAAACAATGCACGGAGAAAGAAAAAGTGTGATCGCACAAAACTCGTGTGCAAATAATATCATCCAAGGTGTGTAACAGTGTAGAATCCTTATAGACAGACCTCACGTCCAAGTAATGTGCTAGCCATGCACAGAATTCTTGCACGAGCTAGGGGCGAGATAAACATCTCGCATCCAAATAATGCGTTAGCCATGCGTAGAATTTTGAACCTGTCGCGTCCAAGTAAGATGCTTGCCCTGCATAGAATTCTTGCTTGGAATGATCTTGGATCCAAGTAATGCATTAAAGACGTAGAATTCTTGCACAGGTCGGGGGGCTAGATAAACATCTCGCATCTAAGTAATGCATTAGCCATACGTAGAATTCTTGCGCGAGCCACATCCAAGTAATGTGCATGCCCCGGACAGAATTCTTGCACGGAATGACCTTGCATCCAAGTAATGTGTTAAAGATGTAGAATTCTTACATAGGTCAGGGGGCTAGATAAACATCTTGCATTCAAGTAATGCGTTAGCCATACGTAGAATTCTTGCATGAGCCACGTCTAAGTAATGTGCTCTCCCCTCATAGAATTCTTGCGTGGAACAACCTTGCATCCAAGTAATGTGCTGGCCACACAGAATTCTTAAGCAGGTCAAGGGTAAAATGAAGATCTCGCATCCAAGTAATACGTTAGCCATATATAGAATTCTTGTGCAAGCCGTATCCAAGTAATATGCTGGCCTGATACAGAATTCTTGCACAGACAAACTCAAGACCTAGCATCCATGTAATGCATTAACCACACGTAGAACTCTTGTGCAATTTGGGATGATCGATTGGTGATGTGACACATATCCTTTAAAATGTGTGTCTATTGATAAAAGCTGATTGGCTAAAATCCCTTATGATGAAAGCTAATTATCCCATTAATGCTTCACACAATAGTTGTTAAATTATGATTTTGTAGGGATAAATCATGATTGCCAATGGCGACTAATTAAACTGCCTATGCAGTGGGCATAGACACTACAAAAAAAAAGTAATTTAGCGACAGAAAATAGCAACCAAATTTTTTCGATCACTAACAGAGACCGAACCACGACTCCTTTGCAACTGATTTGTAAAAAAATAAAATAAAATAAAATATGAACTTCTTAGCCACCGAAATAGCGACTGAATTTTTCGGTGAAAAAAAATCGGTCGCTATTCAGTGGTCGTATAGTTGCCAACTTCAAAAATTTTGTATTTGTCATTAAAATTTTGTTGCGACCGAATATTTTGGTGGCCATATTATATCTAGAATATTTAGCGACCAAAACATTCGATCGCAATATGTAATAAGTTAATAAAAAAAATGAGGATTAAAATGAAAAGCTTTGGTAAGGACTAAAATGAAAGGTTTTTTTTTTTGGGCTTAGAAGTGTAAAATTTTCATAGTTTTAGGACAAAAATGAAAATTTCCCCATTTTTTTCTATATAAAATTTCTCCCCCTTTTTTTTTTCACTTTAGCGCCGAGTCCTCTGTCTCTCCCTCCTCACCCGAACTCCTCTCTCTCACTTCTGCTGCTTCTTCCTCCGCCGTGTCCAACCGTTCTCCGATGTGATGGCTGGCGTGAGCCACCTCCTCCGACGTGGTCTTCTTCCTCTCCACCACCTCCTTGACGTCACGCACTTGCACAAGTTCTGGTCACTTGGAGACATTTTTTTTTCTTCTAAGAATCTTGAATTACCTCTGTTG
>JANHAO010028682.1:0-10552 GCA_026873985.1 Saraca asoca
GTGGAGGATTAGGAGGTCTTTGAGGTTGAAATCCAGGAGGCTGTCTAAAGTTATTTTAAGGGAAGTTATTTTGAGGGAAATTATTCTGAGGGATGGGGTTTGGATTTTGTCTGTATGAGAGATTAGGATAGTTCCTCTAGCCTAGGTTATAGGTATTGGAAAAAGGATTATTTTGCTGGGGAAAGTTATTGATAAAATTTACCTGATGACTTTCTTGTAGAAAAGGATTTCCTAACTGGCATTCAGTAGCCATATGTCTAGTAGATCCACAAATGTTGCAAGGGGCAGTAGAAGATCCTACTGCATTAATAGTCAGCTTATCAAGTCTTTGAAATAATGCATCTACCTTAGAGGAGAGGTGGCCTATTGCGTCTATCTCATATTTCCCTGCTAGTTTCTTAGATGTAGCTTTATCACTCGACCAGGAGTAATGGTTTTGGGCCATGTCTTCAATTAATACGTAGGTTTCATCCACATTTTTATTCATAAGAGCTCCTCCTATAGCGGCATCTACCGTCATTCTTGTGTTGTATATGAGCCCATTGTAGAAAGTGTGGACAATCAGTCATTTTTCGAACCCATGGTGTGGACATAGTCTCAAGAGCTCCTTAAATGTCTCCTATGCTTCGTATAGCGATTCTCCTTCTCTCTAAGCAAATGTGGTGATTTGATTCCTGAGTTAGGCTGTCTTGCTTGGAGAGAAGTATTAGGATAGGAAGGCTTGTGAGAGCTGCTGCCAAGTGGTGATGGAACTAGGTGGTAAGGAATGCAGCCATGCTCTACCTTTGTCTCTTAGAGAGAATGGGAAGAGGCGTAGTTAGATAGCATCTTGTGGAACTCCATTGATCTTGAGTGTGTCACAATATTCTAAGGAGATTGAGAGATGTAGATTGGGGTCTTCTATAGGGGAGCCTTCAAATTGGTTCTGTTGGACCATCTGAAGGAGTGCCAGCTTCAATTCAAAATTATTGGCCTCTACGGTTGGTCTGATTATGCTCGGTGTTAGGCCTTGAGTGTTTGGTGTAGTAAACTCCTTAAGTGACAAGTTATTTTGATGATCCATGGCTATGGGTGCTGGTTGGTCTTGTTTCTTTTGTTTCCTTCTATTGTGAAGTGTTCTCTCAATCTCAGGATCAAACTCTATAAGGACTTTGACTAGAGATGTGAACAAAGCCTCAGAAAGATTGCAACTCCCAGTCCGCAAACGAATTGAGAGTTAGAGGGCTTATGTTATGGGTAAAAAATGGCCTTAAGGGAATGAGCCAAACTCAAGCCTGGTAGAGGCTAAGTCACCTAGCTCGCTAAGGATGCCTAGCGAGCTCCACCCTACTTACCGCTAGAAAGCGACATGATGAGGTTGTCACAAGACTGGCTCGTCAAGCAGTCAACTACCTTGCCCAAGCTCGCTATTCCGCTACAGCGACACTGAGCTTACTTCAACAATCCTCCATAGCGATCCCGAGCTAGGAACCCCAGCTCAGGATAGCAGACATCTCACACGGTAAAGTAATACTAAGTGGTAGACACATACAAATGCTAGTCTATAGCCAACAAGAGGGGCCCACCCCGCAGAAAGAAGCCTGCAACAGTCGAATTGCAGGAGTCTATTTGTCTTTTCCATTTATTTCTTGATGTAAAACAACTGTAGCTTATAATTATTTTATGTAACTCTTCCTCCCTCTATGAATAGGAATACATTGTTAGAAGAGAGGGGAGAGGCCAAAAAACTTGTATGCCAAAACTCTATAAAAATCTCTTTTTAAATATTAATAAAAACTCCGTCATGGACGTAGGGTCCGATATCGTCCTGATTTAGCCGAACCACGTTAAACATCATGCGCACGCCGCCCTCTATCTTCCTCTTTGCCACCTTCATCATCTTATAATCTGCACTTCCTTTAGGTTAGAAAACAACTTGGGGCATACGAACTACACACACCCATTGGTCGAAGTTTGGGCTCTCCGTACGAACCAAATTTTGCCATTAACACAATCAGAAATTAATTCAAAAAAATTTTTCTTTAGATCTCCTAAATTTATGAATTGAATTTTCTAGAAAAAATTTAAGTTACATTAATTCATAATTTCACCTAAAAAAAGGTTTAAAAAAATTGTAATCAATTTAGAAATACATTAAGCCAAAATATAAATAAATCACACATTCTCATATCAATATAACTTTACATCATAAATTATGGATTACATAAAATTATAAAAGCAAATATGCACAAATTTGAGCATTTGGAACATGAAAGGAAAATTTTGGATCTCATACCAATTGTTGAAACATAACTGGGATAAATCATAATAGACAAATCAATGGATCTATTGAATCTTGTTACAATGCATCAGATTTATACATATAAATTTAGTTAAGAATGATGAAATTGTACCTGCCATTTTGTCAGAATCCATAATAACAAAGCACTCCTTTAGCAGGTTCACTCTTTATAACCCTAGCAGAGAAAAGGGAAAGAAAACTATATCTGAAGTCTCAATGGGACAACCACAACTCTACTAATGTATAAGCAGGGACCTGCCTTATGATAACTCTGTTGAGTCAACTGACCCATCATTATTGGCCCAGTGACAATGCTCACACTACTAAAATCCATCAATGGCCTAGGTGTCATTATAGGTCTAATAATTTGATCACATAATTAATTGATCTGTAGTTATTATTTATTGTGACATTCATTCAATCCAATAATATGTTATTTAATTAAACTATAGTAGTCTACATAGGAAAATTCTAACATATATTAAGGAAAAAGTGCTTCCTTGACTACTTTTAGATTTTGATATTTGAAAGACTTAAAGAAAAACTTACTATAACACTTGTATGGGGAAAGAGAGCAATAATATATTGATCTTGTGGAATATGAAATTTGGAACACAATGAACTACCAAAAATTTGGAACAAAAGTTACATTTCCTACAAAATTAATTGTTATAAACTTAACACTACATTAATCTAACAATATATATAATTAAAGAACAGTTACTTAATATATAGATTCAAATATTCCTTATCGCAACAAAATATAAAAAACTAAAAAGAGATCTAATACCATAATTTTATAATTCAAATTCAATGAAAGTAATTAGATTAAAGGCCCACTATAAGGATAAAATGCAAACTAAAGCTCTCCCTCGATAAAACCCATATGGTGACTTTGATTGGAAAAGCACTCACATCCATGGTTAGTACTATTTAACAATAGTTAAAGCAACTAAAATTCAAAATGTAAGTTGTAAGTAACCAACAAGCAATTAAGACCACAAATTGAACCTAAAACTGAGAAGAAAGAGTATATTACAATGAAGATAGAACCAGAAGGAGAAGAACTTCCGTGAGATTTTGTGTTGATTTTATGGGGAAATTTTGAGAATGTGGTAAGTGAATCTTAGATTGATCCAGAGTGGAGGATAGTAACGACTCCCATTGTTAGTCTCAGCTGCTAGAATTACAGAAAGGAATCCCTAGCACATTTTGAAATTCTCTTCAGTCAAAATAATATAGTTGAGACTCTATTAGGCTTTATTTCTTAACATTAAATGATGACCAAAATAATTCAAAATAAAATTATAGTTTACCACACCTAATTGTTGAAGTCCAAATCACTTCTTCTCAAGCTTTTGGTCATTTTTATCTATAACTGATTATGGATGTCACGAAATAGGTGTTGGAAAAACACCATTCTTCTAGCACTAATATATTCTTAAATTCCCCAAATAGCAGTAACTCAAAACTCCCAATTAGTGTTATCCTAACACAACTCCATCTTTCCCAAATTGATTAAGCTACAATCAAAACTTCTGATAAGGTAGATTAGGACTTTTAGAGTAATATAAGTGTAAGATTTTTACCTTGAAAGCTTATGAAGATTATGCTTAATGAAAATTGCCTAAAGGCCCATTTGTTTGGGCTTTTTTTGAAAAAAGCTCTTTTTTTTGTAAAATAAAGTACTTTTTATGTGTTTGGATGAACTTTAAAAAAAAAAAACCAAAAGCAACAAAAAAGTTAAAATTTGACCTTTTCTTGAAGCTCCAATTTGCTGCTTCAAATAAAAGTGCTTTTTTTAAGCATTACATAAAAAGTTCTTTTTTTTAAAGCCCAAACAAATGGGCTCTAATTTAACATCACTTCTCTTGAATCCAAAATTCTCAATTAACCAATACTATATCTAATTCCTAACAATTATAATTTAATACAGTCTTATTAATCTTGACCAACTAAGGTTTTAAACCCTAAAACCTAGGTCTTGAAATCCTAATACCCCTAAAATTTTAATCTAACTTAAAACACTCAAATTAGAATCATTAAAGAGTAAGGAATTTACCTTGATTTAAATTAGGAAGCGGGTGAAGCAAAGCTCCCTCAACTAGAGAGCTTTGTTTGGCTAGCAACCCAAATCAGTGGTTGGCTCACCAGTGACAACAAGGCCTCTCGTGGAGGAGCAAGGTGGCATGATATGATCAACTTAGAACATCAATGACAACAATGCACAGTAGAAGAGGGTAGAGCTAGGTAGATGCAAGCTTTTATTGGGGATTATTCACACAGTTTGATGTCAATTGAAAGGGAAAGAATAGGGCTCAGATGATCTAGGTTAAGTTTGGTCGAAGCTAGGTAACGATCCGACTATGCAAGGTGAGTGATGGTGGTCAAATGGGCAAGAATGTGAGAAAATGTTTTGATTGAAAGGAGTATTGGGATTGAGAGAGGGAAAAGGGTTTGCTGGGAAAAAGAATACATGAAAAGGGAAATGAGTGTTATTAATTAAATATGCCTTGATTAAGTATAATTTAATTTATTAAAACTAAAACATAATAATATACATAAGTTAATTAAATAAGATATGAAACTAAGATATACTTTAATTAATACAACAAATTAAGTATATTTTAATTAAATCTAAAATTTAACTTAATAAGATACAATAAATATGCATAAGTTTTTATATTCTAATTTGTGAAAACTGAGATATATTTAGTACTTGTTAATTAACAAGTGTGGTAGTAATTAAGTATTAAATATGCTTCTATAATTTGTAAAATCCAACTAAATAAAATTTGTAATAGCATTTATTAAGCTTAGGTTATAAATCATGTCACAATGCAAACCGAATGTTTATTTAGTATTTAAATTAACGGATACTTTTAGCATTTAAAATAATAGTAAATAATAAATCATTTATTTATTATGTCAAATATTTATTATCAAAAGTTTAGTTTACCTAAGATATAATAAATAGTTGATATACGAAAAGAAGATCTTTAAATATAACATTTGCAATTTTAAAATATAATTAAATAAAGCCACATCACCATTTAATAAAACTTAAAATTTATTTTGTCACCAAGTAAACTAAATATTCATTAAGTAACTGAAAATAAGGATAATTGGTCTTATTAATTAATTACTACTTAATTATGAAATTGTACACATAAGATCACTTACTAAAGTCCCTTAGAAATACATTTTACAAACCTTTTACATATAACTTCTAATTATTCTAGATTTCATAAAAAGAAATTTTATAGAAGTCTCTCAAAAGAGTTTTGAACATTATATTGTTCCGAAAGTGTTTTCTTGCACAAAGGGAGCTCTTCCATAGCCAAATCGATGAGTTTAAAAAAAAATTGTGTGTTTTCAATTTTAATTTTCTTTTTTTTTTGTTCTTTCTTTATCTCTTTATGTTGGAATTGTGCTTATTACTAATGAAAAGGCAAAACAACTTCATAGTTGACTACATTCTTCAATTGAAAATTTTTGTTGTTTAATATGAGGAATTAAACTTCTATTTTTTTTCATTTATTTCGATATACATTAGTTTATTCTTTTATACTCTCAATTGTTTTTGATCTAAATATTTCATCCAAATCATTCATGAACAAGGTTGATTATCATTTCTTCATAACTACTTTTCTTTTTCTTAAATGCATATATTTGTAATAGGATGTTTTAGGGTGATTATCAGGCTTAGGGTCCACAAGAATTTCTAGACTAAATTGAGAAAATATTGGAAGGAATAGGATGTCTCATGTGCAATATATTAAATATATCAAATTTGTGCTAGAAGGATCAACATTAAACTAGCACAAGGCCTGGTGTGATAGTCAAGGGCTTTCTTCCCTGAAGCATGAGATGACTATTAAGAGGCATTTTTGCAACATTTTTTTTACCTAAAAGTATAAAAGATGCGATAGTTTGAGAATTCCTAAACTTTAGAATGCTTTTGGGAATGACGGTAACTAACTACAACTCTCAATTCAACAAACTATCTCATTATGTGTGAAACTTAATCTCGGACACTAAGTTAAGAATAAGTCGTTATGTTTGAAGTCTGCCAAACTTGTACATCATACCCATCATAGTTGATAACCAAACTATGATTGCAAATGCTATGAACAGAGCCTTGGATGTATAATTGAAAAGAAAAGAGTAGAAGACATTTTGATGGTTGTCAAGACTGACAAAGATAAAGCTAAACTACCTAAACTTATAGCTAAGGTGAGTTCAGGTCAAACCTTAGAGACCAATGATTTTTTCAATTGTTTGCAATATAAAATAGGGGGTTAGATATTATTTAATTAGAATAGGAATTTAATCAAATTGTATAAATGCAAGCAAACAGAAATGAAGATAAAGGGAAATCTAATGGAGAAAAGCTCAATCCAAGGGACTCTTGCAATCAATTCTATAATTGATCATTAACACAATTATTTCATTCCTTTTTTGACTACTTAGCCAAGAAACTAAGTAAGGCTAGGACCTAGTTAATTCTTATTAATTTCTTCCTAAATTGGCCAACTAAGCCAAGCACTCAATTAACCTTTGTTACTAAATCAAAGCCTAACACCTGAACCAATTTACTAATGATATTAAGATTTGAAAATGCTAAGACTAATTAATCAATTCACCCAAGTAGCAAACTAATTAATTACTCCCAATTCTTTAAGAAAATTGATTTACTCTAGCAGCAAATTAAAACCCTATTGCTACCCACAACCAAACAGCCATAAACAATAACATTGCTTATGGAAATTTAGTTAGTAGAAAATCACAATGAACAATTAATTAATGTTCCCTATTGACTAATCATCCAAAGCAATTATAACTAGTAAAATAGTAAATCAAAAGAATCAAATTGGGAATAAATTAACAATAAAAGCAAGTCTCACAATCAACAAAAGTATTGATGCAGAATTTCTCTTAGATTGAGATAGAAGTTTAACTACACATTAATGTAAAAATAAAAAGAAAAATAAAAGAAAAGAAAAAACCTAATTAAGGCTGGAGTTCCTACCCTAGTAGAACTTCTCCCCTTCACACAAGTAGAGAAAAATGAAAATGATCTAAAAGTTATTAATTGTGGCTCAACTGAGCATTTGTATAACTCTAGTTGGGCTATTGATTAGGATTAGAAGGAGGCTTATTTGGCTATGGGTCTCTTCATATGAAATGTAGCTTTATCTCTTGAAAGTATAATAGATGACATTGCATAAAATTAAATTCTAAGCTCAAGTTATGAGCTAAAAACCAAAATAACCTTTTAGAGTAGTCCAACCCGTAATAGAATTTAGCACTTAAGTCCATAACCTTGTAACTAATGGAAAATGGCATAGTTTAATCTCAAGCCTTTCATGAAAATTGTGGGAATTGATCTTATCTATGCTATAGGCTTACATTCGTACCAAAAAGATGGATGGAGCTTCACCTATGATGAAAATACTAAAACTAGTTTTGGGTCACAAGACAACACTCTGTTTCAGCTTTTAGGTTTATTTGACCTTCAAAACAGCTAAACTAGGCTTGAGGTTCTGCATGAAATTTTTAGATATTTCTCTTAGCTTTCTAAAGACATAAGAATCATGCAAAAATAAAGTCCAGAACTCAAGATAGACTCAAGAACCTAAAATAGTTTGAAATAGTGATAATTTCCTAAATTAATTCAAATACACACAAAAACTAAGCAAAACACAAGCCAATTACAAGTATCCAATTAAACACATAAATATGACAAAAGACTAAGTATAGAAGAGATATAAAACTTGTGTAAATTGTGTTTATCACATTTGAAACATACCTAGAGGACAAGAAGAGAACAAGTAGAAAATTTGAGGGAAACAACCATCCCCAACAATTAAGAGGTAAAAGTAAGAACCTAACTGGAGGAAACCACAGTTGAAGTCATAAAAATTCCAAGTTAGCATGATTCAAGCCACAAGGAGCTAGATGTGGCGAAGCTAGGAGATCACATACCGTTGCCATTTCTTAGGTGAAGGTCTTAGTAAAAACTATCCTCTATACGTCACATGTGGGAGATTTCCCTAGGGAACTTGTATGGTGGGGTATAGGAGTGTGTCTTAAGTGTGGATAGATATGCCATAAGGAAAATGTATGTCTAACATTGAATGCATAAGCAACTTCTCAAAAGATCACCATACCTACTATGTTTATAGGATCAACATAACCTCTGATAGATGGTAGTGAGAAAGGATGGGGATCAGTAGGTAGAGGATACACTTCCCAAGGATGAGGGACTGCTAGAGTCTTTGCACTAACTAAATAGGACACTCAAGCATCCAATACAATAGTGGTAGGTACAATATCTTTAACTCCTAACTTGTTAGAGTAATATTTGATTCTTGTGCTACCTACTATTTATTTTCAGATTTATTTGTTGTGGATTTAAATACAATTACTGTACCTGTATGTGATAATTTGTATGCGGTGACTTCAATGGTAGGCTACCTATAAGCAACATAGGTAGCCAGTGGATGCAAGATAGATATTTTGGGAAAGACCATAAAGGCCAATTTGGTGATCTTGCCTATGATGAATTTTAACTTGATTTTGGGAATGGATTGGTTAGCATCTCATTATGCTCCCTTGGTTTGTCATGAAAAAAGTGATCAAGTTCTCCTTCCCAGAATAGTCTACTTTTATTTTCCAAAGGGATCAAAGTGATGTAAGGGTTAATTTGGTTGTAGCCATGGAAGTGAGAAGGATAGTAAGGAAAATATGTCAGGCATTCTTGGATGTAGTAAAAGATGTGGAAAAACCTAAATCCAAGTTTGAATCTATCCCTATAATATCAAAATACCTAGGTATATTTCCTAATGAATTTTTAGGTTTGCCACCTGATAGGGAGATCAAATTTGAAATCAATCTAGCACCAAAAACCTAGCCCATCTCTATACTGTCTTATAGGATGGTGTTGCCAGAGTTAAAAAAGTTCAGATTGCAATTGTAGGACCTTGCAGACCAAGGATATATCTAACTAAGCCCCTTACCATGGGACCCTCCAATTATGTTGTCAAGAAACTAGATGGATTGATGTGACTCTGCATAAATTACTAACAATTGAATAAGGTGACAATTAAGATTAAATATCCATTACTGAGGATCAATAACCTCTTCGATCAACTCTAAGATGCTAAGTATTTTTCCAAGGTGGACCTTCACTCAGGGTACCACTAACTAAAGATTTAAGAAGATGACATACCTAAGACAACTTTCAAGATCTATTATGGACATTACGAGTTCTTGGTTATGTTTTTTAGGTTAACTAATGCACCAACAGGGTTTATGGACTTGATGAACCAGTCTTCAAGCCACTTTTTGATTGGCCTGTCATTGTTTTCATAGATGATATCCTCATCTACTCAAGAAATAAAGAGGGGCATGCTCAACATTTGAGGATAGTCCCCTAGACCTTAAGAGAATAACCACGGTCATAGAGATTAGGAGTTTCTTAGGCTTAGTAGGGCACTATAGGCAATTTGTCTAGAAGTTTTTAGATGGTAGCACATTTGACCCAGTTGACCCAGAAAGGGTTAAAGTTTGAATGGACAAACAAGTGACAAAAAAGTTTTGAACCGCTAAAGGAGTGCCTTACCTTAACCCTAATCTTGACTCTTCCTTCTAAAATGGATGAATATTTAGTTTATTATGATGCATCTAGGATTGGCTTGGGATGTTTCCTGATGTAACATAGAAGAGTGATAGCTTATAAATCACGACAATTGAAAGTACACGAAAAAAACTACCCCACTTATGACTTAGAAATAACAACTATGGTTTTTTCACTAAAGCTTTGGAGACATTATTTGTATGGAGAGACTTATGAGATCTTCACAAATCATAAGAGTCTCAAATGTATCTTTGAGCACAAAGACCTCAATCTTAAAAAAAGGAGGTGGATGGAACTAGTAGAAGACTATGACTGTAATATACAGCATAGCCTTGGTAAGGCTAATGTTGTAGTTAATGTGCTTAATGGTAAACTGGCTAAAAGCCTAGCTTATATTAGTTTAGAAAGGAGAGATTTGAATAAGGACATGCAATGGTTGAAAATAAGTGAGGTATAGTTGGAATTATAAGAACCAGGAGTTATGATGTGAGTGAGCTTGCCACCGGTGTGTTAACCTTAACGGATATTGTTAACCCCAAATGAGTTTTTATTAGTTTTGGATGTTGAAAAACAACTGAAAAGACAATATTATATTTTCTTGAACTAACACTCATTTTCAGAATGTTTTA
>JANHAO010028683.1:0-10544 GCA_026873985.1 Saraca asoca
AATCTATTTGTTAGAGCTGCATGACCACTAAATTACAGGCATCGTACCAATGGCCTGCAGATGTTCCTATCTACCTAATAATCAGAGTGCCCTTGATTCTCCTTATAAATAGCTCAAGTATGCACTACATACACAACTTAAACACATTTTGACTTTAAAACACTTTGTTATCCTACCTTTTGCTGACTTTGGCACTGAAGTATCTCTGGTAGTCTATCATCATCGTCAGCTCTGCTTATTCATTACTTACAAACCATTAAAACTACTTGGAAAAGGAGAGTGTTTGTCATATATCTTATTATAACTTTTAGGAGAAAATATAGAAAACTTTTTTTAACTTTAGAGATGTTAAATTTTTCCATCACAAATTTTAAAAATATGAAATTAAAGCTTTAAATTAGAGAAAATCTTATGATCATCTCCGTTATGCACTTAATTAACCTTTTCAATACATGATTTTTTATGAACCATTTAAACAATTATTACAATATTATAAGATATGGATTTACTATTTCATTTTTTTTAAATAACTTTTAAACTCATCTCCATGTTATTTTAATTAGTGGAAATTAAATTAGAAATGTAAAATTCTAAATAAATATGTGAAAATAAGTTTTTCATTTACAAATAGCACGTCAAGCCAATATGTATAATGATAATTTTTTAAAAAGTTTATGAGAAAATTAGGTAAAAAATAATATTCTTAATTAAGTAGTTAATTAATTTCAATGTTATGTATAGTTTGACTTTTCAATTCCAAGTTTTCAAAAATCACCCAAAAGTTGAAATAATTTTTTTTTGCATTTTTTGAATAGCCAATTAGTATAAGTATAACAAAATTAGCAAAAATGACCTTCCCTCTATAATGTTATATGTCATTTTTTATCTATGCCCTTTTTATTGATATTCTTTTGCAATTAACTAATTAAGATAAATGAGATAACATCGAATGGTTAATATATAAAATTTGTGTAACTTTGTATTTAAGGTTTTAGAAGTGCTTAAGAGAAAAAAAAAATAGGGTTGCATGCATATTTAAGAGATTTTAAATGCATATATGATAGTAAATTTAATTAAGAAAAAATAATTCATATTGTCAATATCCTCTATAAATCTGAGAAGATCTAAATAATTCTTATGATTATTAGGTTTTTTTTTATTAGAATTACATACCAATAAAACACACATGTATTATTCCATATTTCAAGTTCAGACTTATATAAAATAAGAAGAAAATTCCCTAAATTTTCTTAAGGAGCCATTTGTAACATCCATTTTTTTTCTTTTTAGTTTGGGATGGTTAGACTAATTTAATAGGCCAAATAAGTTCATAAGTTAAGCTTTGAAAGTGGCTTAAATGTGAACAAGGCCCTTCAATCAGTCAATTGGTCACTTACTATTAGTTGACTAGGCACCTCCGAGACTCTATATAAACTAGGTAGCCCTTAACATGAATCACAATCCCTTTTCATTATTGCATGGCTTTAAAGGAAAGAAACACCATAAAGCATGATTATGGTTTGCATTCTATTTTTGGTGCAAACTAAAGGCAATATTTTTAGCCTAAAGGCTTATTTTACTTTAGTTTGTTTTGCTTAGTTATAACTTTTCTTTTCTTTCTTTTTGTGTGAGGTTTCTTATGACCTAGGAAAGGTTTTGATTCTGGGTAAAAAGCTTGCTAGTTAAATGTTAGGGAAAACATTATCCTCCTAATGTGAGTGAAAGTTTTCACTTTTGACTAGTTTCCTTTTCAAAATTATGATAAGATTATCTAAATTGATGTGTTGGGGAGAACATTATCCTGCTAGTTATATAATTTGAAAAATACTCAAATATTTTCTTGATATGTTAAGACTGTAATTAAGACCTAAATAGAATTAAGAAGTTAATATCTAAACTGATGAGCTTGATTTATATGATGATTGCTGATTGTGTTGTATGTTGTTGATTAGAATAATAAGACTTAAATTATAACTTATAATAGAAAGATATCCTTAAACAAAAAAGGACTTAGAAATAATAAGTTAAAATGGGATGTTAAAGATAGATATAATTGAAATGAATAAGAGCCCAAAAGATGACTAGATATGTTTTATGACAAGTATGACATAGATTAGAAAGGAAAAGGACATAAATATAGTTTAAGTCTTTGAGGAAGGGTAAATCGATAATTTGAGTAAAGTTACATAGCACAACAAAATTTATAAAATAACCTTGAAAGAACAAACTCTTATATGTGATTGTGAACTAACTCAATTAAGATGGAAGGTACCTAAGTGCATTAAAAAGAAAATATGAAATGAAATATGATATGAATTGGACCAATATAAGTCTCGGAACATGGAGAGCTAGGAAGTCCTTATTTTTATAATAGGGTATACACAAAGTATGATGTGTAATTAAAAGCATACAAAAAAGATAGAGTGCAATATGCAGTTAAGGGCATACATATAATACGATGTACATTTAAGGATGTACAAAAAGGACAGAGTATAGTATGGTTCAAGTTTATATAGGTTAGGTAAGAAATCTAACAAGTACAACTATGTTGTGTCACCATATAGACCTAAAGGTCATAAGGGAATTACATGATGTAACCTATGTAAATATTTGATATGCACAACTCTGTTGTGCCATTACAAGGACCTAAGGGTCATGATGATGCCATTTGATATAGCTAAAATGCATAATGAATTTAATTACTGCCTACTTAGGTATTATGAACATGAATTTCTGTGAATGAATGCAAAGCTATGTATATGTGTGATCGATGTATGAGGACTGTGTAGATATGATTTGTATGAATGATAAGCCTATGATAGAATATGAAAAGAATTGCATAATTGGAAAAGTTAGAGAATTATTATAGATTAAGATAATGAATGAATGGCAAGTATAGATCGAGGGGATACTACAATGTATAAAGGAAGGATGAACAAGTAAAAGATTGAATGAATAATATGATAAGTAAGAGAATGAATCTTTAATAATATTTAATAAAGTGCAAGACAATGATCTTGATATATAAACTAAATATTTATTTACTAGTCAAAATAAATAATACCTCAAAAGACTTTTTTATCATATATTCTATACTTTTTCTTCCAAAATTATTGAAGTACTCAATGCATTAAAACATTGAAAATATGAATTTCTCCAATAATTTATATATCACTTATCACAAAATATCTATTGCACTCCTTCTACATACATGTCTAAATATTTCTGAGAAATATATTATACAAATATAAAAAATTTTATAGACACATTAAAGAGATTTTGGGATCTTAAAAACTTCATTCCTTATAATTTATAGCTTGTTCTATATTAGTCAATTTCATTTCTTAACTAAAAATTTTCATGCAATATCACTTCATACATTGATTCAATGAAATTCTTAATAAAATAAAATGAAAGAAAAATAAATGAAAATAGTTTAAAACTTATATTTCAAATTTGGATGGAATTAAGCAATGTTTTAAAATTTGGTCAGTTCATTGATCCAATAAGGTGATTAGGTCAAGGTCAAATTGGTTCAATTGGTCAAATTGGATGGTTGAACTGGTTAACAATTTTTTTATATGTATATCATTATATATCATATAGGCATATAAAAAATTAAATCTACTTAATTAGTACAAGTGTATTTCTAAAATACAACAAGTAAATATTAATCTTATCAGAATTAAAAACAAAATTGAATATAAATTACTTAATAAGACCATAATGCAAGAAAATCAAAATTGAACTTCAAATCTAATACTCTATTATTAAACTTAGGGTTTTTAATTTTTAAAACTTTGGAACTTTAGGTTAGAAATATTGGAGTTTGGTTTGGGCTTTTATAGGCTAAAATAATCTAAATTTTTTGAATTGATATTGAAATTGAAGTTGCAAAAAGAGAAGAAGAGAAAACAAGTATAATACATCTTATGGGTAAGAATTAGTTAAACTATATTTTTAGATATTTCAGATTTGAGGGTCAAATTGATTTGTTTTGGCCAACGAATAACAATTTAATCGAGTCCATCTAGATTTTATAACATTGGAATTAAGTTAGAAATTGACATGACATAAAAATTAGAAGTTAGAGGATGAAATTAAATTAAATAAAAGTTAGGTAACAAGAATTTAAAGAAGGATAATAATCAAAGGAGAAAAAGGATAATTTTATGGGAAACTTAGGTCTGTTAGATTACTTTTTTTAAAAATGATTTTTTATTCTTATATTTTTAAAAATTAAAACCATTTTAGATAAATATTTTTGTAATCAATTTTTAAAAATTGTCACTTGAAATTTAAATACAAAAACAACTTTGAGATGTTTTTGTTTTTTGTTTCCAAAAGAACTAAAAAAATAAAGAGAATAAGCTCTTCATTATTGACATTATTGTAATTAAAACTATTTTGAGAATAATTTTACCAAACACCTTTTATTTTCTTTGTTTCTTAAAAAACTGTTTTAAGCCTTATTTTATAAAAATGTTTTAAAAAGTAAGAAAACGAAAACACAGATAAGCATGGTTTACTTATTTTATGACGAAAACACAAACAAAAATAATAATCTAATGATGAAAACACTTAACCTCCTGAATGCTTGAACTCCTAGTAGAATTGTTCATAAAAAGCATAAATTTCAACAAAAAAAAGTAATTTTATGATAAAAGTACTTAGACTCAAAAGCTTAAACTCCTTATAAAATTATTAAGAAAAAAAATACATTTTTAGTTACAGTATTATAAAAATCTTGATCTAATTATTTAAGGAAGGTGTTTATTGTAGTAGGAAACTGGGTTAGGTTTGTCCCTTCCATTGCAATCAATGGTTTCCTAAAGTAGTCATCAACCATTTAATTTCACAATGGCTTGATTCCATTTTTTAAAACTTTTTAAATCTTAATTTCTTAACAAAGGCAAATTAATTTATTAGATAGCTGTAAGCTATCAATGAGGGCCATCCATCCCATAGATAAGGCACCCCTATGACTTAGGCAACCCTTTATTTTAAGCATTAAAAAATTGACCAAAATCAAAAACACTTCTAAAACAAAAATTTTGAGCAGTGCTAACACCTTTTTTATTTTTTATATTTTATATTAGGTTATTTGAATTTTATTTATTTTTAAAAAATAAGATAATTTATTAAATATTATATCATATGTACTATGAATAGACAAAAGTAGAATTAGTATTTTTCGAAAAGCATTTGTTAGAGAAATGCATTGCTAGAACAATTTGTTTTAGCATAATTCCATTCAAGAAAGAAAGGCATATATTTGGAGAATTCTTTTTTTTTTTTCATAAAACTTTGTAACTTATGAAAAATTTTGGCATACTTCAACATATGTTTGGAGAATTCTTTTCTATAATATTTGTTTAAAATTATGTAATCTCTTTAAAAAGAATTACAATGCTATATGACTTTGTGTAAAATATACATGCAAGGAGCAATGTATTGATATTTACTTGGAAATTTTGTTAATTTTTATGAAAGCCCAACATAAAATTTACAATTTTTGTATATAAAATCTCAAATTTTTTCTTGAAAAAGTTGTAAGTTTATAAGAATTATGTGTAATAAATATACTAAAAGTTGTAACCCCATTAATAAAAATTACATTAAAAAGTGTAAATTTTTTTTCTCATTTTTATATCAAAACTAACTTTTGATGAAGAAATTGTGAGAAGAGTGAAAATTTTTCACAAAAGTTGCAATAATAGATATTGATAAAAATTTTCTCAAATATGTATCAAATATAACCCATTTGTAAAAAATTTACAATTCCATAGATTATGTTTGCTACAAAACATTTTAAAAAATTTTCTTTTTTTTATAAAAGATTATATCTTTTTGTAAAAAAATCTATAAGTATCAAAAAATCTTATTACAACTATGAATTTCACATAATTATGAGACAATTTAGTATTTTTAAGGGAAAAAGAGAATATAGCAAAACCAAAAACTTAGTCATATTGAGCCTTTCCCTAATTCCCTCACTTTTTCATGCTATTCATTCTTAGAGTTGCAGTTTGGAAACAAGCAAAACTCAATAATCAATTTTTAGGCTAAGATAATTTAGCTCAAAATTCTGTTCACCTACGCCCTTGTTTCTCTTTACTAATTGCAACATAAATAAGAAGTAACTACCCATATTGTGTCAAAGTATAATTTTCCTATATAAATCACATAAACTCTATAATCAACTGATCAAAATCCATTATATAATGTGATTATCATACTTTGGATAAAATGTCATTGACAACAACAACGATGTTCTCATAGTACTGCCAAACTTAAGGTGCATCTTTATCCCTTATTGCATAATCTAGCTGTAATATTCATTATTCAGAATTTAATATCTAATGAGTTATGCGGCTAATGAGTTGTGCTACTCCCACAACCACTATTCAATAATCATTTCTGTAATTACAAGCCTCATACAATCAGACTCAAACTAGTCTCATTTCAAAAAATTTTAGGTTAGTTTTGATTTTTGATAGATATACAATTGTGTATAGAGTTGTAAAAGTAAGGTTATGGGACTAACATTATTTCAACCAATTATATTAAACTAAAAAAGTGTCATATGATAGAACTGCATAAATTTCACAATTTTTTTTCATAGAATTGCATAAATTAAAGATGAGAATAAAATTCTCCAAACAAATTCCTCATTGAATATAGAAACAAATAGTAATGGTGAAGTCAGTTTTTAAAGGTGGAGGAGTCAAGGAAATAAAAAAGAATTAGCTGATAAGTTCTTGATTGTAAAGCTGTCTGTTAAGGGCTTAAGGCAAAGTTAGAAATCCTATTCTAGAACAAATTCTCAACGTTTCAAATATAGTCAAAGCAAACATCTGATACTGTTCTACTCTTGCAAAAGATAAAAAGTTTCAGGCACAAATCATTTTTCTTACTTATCTATGTTTATTATTTGAGATAAGAGAAGAAAATCTCTCAACAAAACTATTAGCAATGGTTGATTGAAATATAACAAGTTCTAGTAGTTTAATGATTAATTAAGTTAAATAGATCAGAAACAACCACTAATAGATTAATCTAGTCAAATAAACTTAAATAAACCATTTAGGATATGACCATAAGAAAAAAAAATTATGGACTGAGTGATAAAAGTGAATCCTTTATGATATTTGTCCTCATGAGATTGAAGTTGATAGAGAGAGAAAAACATCTTCCACTTCAAGATGCAAAAAGATTAGTATAGTAAAGCACTTACTTTAGTGACATTATTGAAAATAGTGGAATAGAGTTTCCTTAGTTAGGGCCTTTTACTTCCTAGTTTGCTATTGATTATGTTATAGATATTTTTTTTTAGGAGAGCTAAGCTCTTTTTTAATGCCTTTTGTGCTTTTTTCCATGACTTTGACTTTAATAAATCCTTAATTTCTAATAAAGCTTGTGTGTGGCTTCTAACTCCACTTTTAGCCTATTCAATTGTTAGATTAAGGCCTATAGATCCAAAGTCAAGTCTATTCACAATTTCTATGTTAAAAATGCCCTCTTTTATCAGTACTACAGAAGTCATGGCAACTAAAAGTCCCATTCTTCTATTGATACTCAGTTGTAATACCCTGTGTTGAATCTTCCTAGATTGGAAGGAAGGTTTTATACAGCATTTGATTGTTGAAAACAAGTGTGGTAAGTTAGATTGAAAGATAAAAGATCTTAATGCCATTCTTGAGTGACCTTTGATAGTGGTATATGTACAAATTCAAAAGAATTTCTCTTACAAAAGGGTATATTCCTATGAGCACATAATTTGTAGGAGAAGCAAAGAAAATGGAATATCTTCTAATTCCCAAAAGTGGACACATGATGTTTATATCAAAGTAATAAATTAGCTAAATTTCCCACTTCCTATGAATAAAAAGGTCATATTCTGTTTGAATATTTTAGATATCAATAATTTCTAATCCAGTTCAAAATATAGATCAAAATTATCATATTCTAGTTGTCCATTTGAAATCCCTTACTATGTTATTATTCTAAATGACTTTATTTCTTTTTCTTTTTCATATTTCAATTCTTTTAAGAAATTTTAATGCATATTTGTATCTAATTAAGTGCAAAAAGACTACATTTGTTAGCGTTGTTCCTCCGGGTTGAAAAGACTAACAAATGATCATCTTGTGGTAGTTTATGCTCACAAAATTCTTATAAAACCATAGCCCCTTGGTGCTCCCTATTTGCAAATGAAGTCAATTAATGCTTAATAGTAAAGACAGAACCGAAATAGAACCAATTTGGTGGTATCATACTATCTGCTGAGGAGAAATTGTCAGTTGCACTTAATGCATTTCTTTTGTGCACTAACCCAATTAGATAGGAATGCATCATTAAATAAAAAAAAGAAAATGCTTTAATATGCAATAAAAAATACTTATATAGCAACTAAGTGCACTCAAGTGCAACTAAGTCCTTTTCATTAACTAAGATAAAATTGAGCTTTGAGAACCTCACCTCCAATTGGTCCATTTCAGATAATTTCATTCCTCCTTTCAAAATGTAATTCAATTATCACATTAACTTTGCTTCCTTGAATATCATTCATCACATTACATCCAACGAAAATTAAATAATTGAATTTTGATTAGTAAAAACTCCTCATGACAGATTCTTTTAATTGGAAGAAGAAATTTAAACCTAGATTTTATTAGCGATGCATCAAACCCAAATGAAAGATTTGGTGATAACCCAGAAATCAGAACGTTATTATTATCCCAAGGCCAAAGTCAAATATTGAAAATTTAAGCAAAGAAAATCAGTAAGACAAAGAATGCTGCCATATGAAATATAAAAAATGTCAAATTTCACTTTAAAGAGAGTAAAGACTGTTACCATTTGAGGTTGGGCAAAGTTGTTGAAAATGCAAGAAATAAAGATAGTGAGAATATTGAGCTCCAAAATGTGAGGCTAGGATTTTAATGCAGTTAAGTTGGGAAGACCCTCCGATGTCTAATCCGAACCTTTAGAAAATGGGAAATATCACGAGAAGAGAAATTAGTCCCAGAAATTGTAACCTGCCCTGGTAACATATTTTTTTAGCATACCAAATTTAGGAGACATTAAATTAATGCTAAAATGTTTTAACATCAATTTTCAAAATTTTACGTAAATTTAGTGCTACTTTGATTCAATTTTTTTTATGAATAATCATTTTTATTTAGGAAAAAATACATTTTATCTAGTTTCAATTTACCTACCCATGAGTCAAAGTGTTGCAAAAAGCTAACATATGATTTGTATTGTTAACACTTTATTTGTCATTAACATTGTGACGAGACTTGTGATCAAATTCGACAGGCAAATGTACTTGAATTCAGACGAACTTGACATAAAAATAAAGTATAAAAAGAGGGTCATATGACATGAATTTTAGAGAAAAGGTGCTTGTAAATTATTTTTCCTATTTCCCCATTTGATAATATTTATGTAATTTAATCAAGGTAACTTGTTTAATACGAGTAGATAAGCATATAATTATGATCCTTGAATTTTTATCCTCGCGTCAATATATTATGTTACATTAGAACCTTTTTAAACTAAGAGAAAAACCTTTATGTTAACTTGGAAAAAAATATGTCTAATTGTGTTATTAGGACTTCAAGGGTGCTTGGTAAAGAGTTTTTTGTTAGCTTTTAGTTGTTTGATTAAGTTAATCAGCTATTTTGATATTTGGTATTCAACTATTTAAGTTAACTTTTTTGTCTTTTGAAAAGCTAAGCAAACCAATTTTTTTAATTAACTGTTTAACATTTAGGCTACAAAAAGACATTATTATCACTAATTAGTTTAATTTTTGACACCCTTGTCTTTGATATAAAAATAACTCTTCTAAAATATATATATAAAATATATTTTATGATAGATTGTTTTTCAATTAAGTTACATGCATTAAATATATTATTTAATCATTCATTTCTTTTCTTCCACCATTAATTTATAAGAAATAACAACATGAACAGTGATAATAATAATAATTAGTAATATAAAAATTTATTTTATCTAAAATTATCTATTTCTTAATAAAAAATTATAATAAATTATAACTATTTACTTCTTAAAAGAAAATCTAATAAATAATAAATTATAATTATTTATTACTTAAAGGAAAATCTAATAAATAATAAATTACACTTATCTTTTTTTAGAAAAAATATGATAAATAATATTTTAAACTATGAAATATTATTAAAGTAAAATAATACTCAAATAAATTATAAAATATATATGTCCTTATATGTCATTTTATACATAAACAACTAACAGTAGACAGTTGATTTTACCAAACATCTCTATACAAACAACTAATACTATTAGCTAGTCGAATCAACGAAAACAATGAGCTATTAACTAACCATTAATGCAACCAACTAACAGCAAGTGCAATCAGCTAATTGTCAAATAGAACTTTTAGCTTATTATGCTCTTTAAGAAAAGTGTTTGATGACCTAGGTGAGTATAAGGCATTAGTTTAAGTGGATGAGTGTATAACTTGGGGCCTCTTTTACACACTCGGGAGT
>JANHAO010028684.1:0-10545 GCA_026873985.1 Saraca asoca
ACCACCATCACATTAGGCTATCTTTACTTAAAGCCAGTCTATTAGTTATATGGGCCACTTACAGATTATTAAATAATCTAACAGTGCAAGATTGGTGTGACGTGATACACCTTATATGCTTTGACATTTGGGACTAGTGATCACATTATGTAGTCTCAAAAATAAGGTTCAGTCGAGTTTACCTTCACTTAATGTCAACACAACTTAATTTAATTTAAGTTCAATTTTATTTAAATTTTTTATATTTTATATGTTTAAACATGGTCCTTTTTTAAAAGACGTTATTTGAAACATGTTTTGTTTAATCCTAATTTTAATATTTTTATATATATGAAATAACTAAGACTTATAAATATATAAGATGTATTTATATTTAGAAAAAAAATATTTTGATCTTCCTTGAAGTTTAATGAAATTATTCAAATTTTTCCTCTAGTTTCAAGACCTACTCAGACCTTCACTAATATTAAAAAAAAAATGCTACACTTAGATTCTAACTTAAAATTTTCATCAAGAAATTGTGAAAAAAAAATGTTTATATAGTTCAAATATAATAATATGAGATATTCTAAATATAATATGGGAGTCATATTAAGTGAGAATGTTATTATATATAAGGTGAGAAGAGTGAATCGTAAGCATTAGATTTTACATTGATAGCCAAGATTAAAACGTAATTGAAGGTCACATGATCACTTAAAAAAAAGTTATATGACTTTATGTTTTAATCCTAATCGTCAATGCAAAGAAATGATAAACATATTCTCTCCTTTAACTTTCATATAAAAGCACTCCTCTTACTTAATATGTCCTTATTCTATATTATATATATATATATGTATATATACATATATATATATATATATATAAATATGAGAGAAAAATCATTATATATATTAATTTTCAATAATTAAGATTTGCATTACATAATATATGTATAATTACATAATATATAAAATATTTAATATGTAAAAATAAAACAGGAAATCCTAGCTCGGCATTTAGGTTTAAGCACAGTCCATTTATAACATCAGGCATAAACTTTTATCAAATCCAATCTTTGTATCTAATTATTTAATCTCACTGCAACAAATCATCATTTGTGCCATGAATTATGTCACAAAAATTTGAAAATCATGGCCATTTTATCACTTGTCATGTGAATAACAGAATTTAAATAAATATACAGCTAAACTAAAAATTTTATGTCATGGAAAACTTTATCCATTGTGAAATATCCCTTAAATTAAGCTACAGGAAAACTTTACCCGTGATGAGGTATCATTTGTGCCATGATTTAAATGGAAAAACTTTACTCGTGAGGAAATATCACTTGTTGCACTAATTAATCCATAGATAAGGTTGTGGCAAAATTTTATTTTTGCCAATATTTAAACCATGAATAAACCAAGCCCATGGTTAATATATATATATATATATATATAAAAACTAAATCGCTAAATTGAATGAGTTTTCTTGCTAAAATTTGTTAGGATAAAATAAAATTTGGAAGAATAAATTTATACTACTTTTAAGATAATTAACTAAAATTTAAGTTGTGACTAGGAAATTTTTGATACATGAGGACAAGTGGAGCTTATTCAACTAGCCACATTAGTTCACATGATCAATATTTTAAACATCAAATTGGACAATAAATTGGAAACACTAGAAGGTCACGTTCAATCAATTCAACCAATTGAATAGATGGTCGAACCGAAGGACATCATATATATATTAAATATACGAATTCTAAATTTATAACATTTTCTTATTCATAATATATACATATGTCAAAATCAATTATTTAATAAATTATAATATATCTTTCATATTAATATATTGAGTTAAATTAATTATTTTGCTAGATGTGAAATTAAAATAAATTTTGATATGATATTTTAATTTATTAATTAAAGAAAGAGATATGAATATATATAAAAAGTTTCCTTCATAAACATTAAATGCATAATGGCCTAGTGGTTACCATAGTGCATATTCTCTTGTTGGGGTTCAAACCCTCGTTTATGCAATTTGGAGAATTTTCTGTTGCTACCAGTTTTTTGAAACCAAGATCAATTTAATGGTTCATAACAGGTTGCTCTAGTTTAGGCAATTTAGAGCAATCTAATCTAGGTTCATCGATAAAGCAGTCTTAAGGCATAAACTGGTCACTTTTTTGTGCCACAATTTTATTAATGGTTAGATGAGCTAATAGCCATGGGTATAGCTTTCTTGCCATAGTTGTACTCATGGCTAAACGAATCTATTAGGCCCTGGTAAACTTGTGGCAAAAAAATTTCATTTATGCCATGAGTGCTTTTTTTTTTCTCATGTCAACTTCCTTGTCATGCTCACTTATGTCATAGGTCCACTTAACAAGTATTCCTATGGTTAGACATCATAGCCATAAAAATTTTGATCTTATGTCATGACTTTAACCATGGTACAAATGATGATTTGTTTTAGTATCTAAACCCTATTTTATCAAGATTGGATGCAAACCAAAAATCGAGTCAGGATCCATTTGTCTACCCTTATGCTACACCCAAGTCTAAAAGCAGACACAGGTTGAGCATTGGTGTATTAGTAAGTTTCTCTCCTTTATAAATCAAACCTTCAATTTTTTAAGAAAACTTGGGAACTATATCTATTATTTTGAGAAATATTTTCAATCTTATCATAACATCCAAAATTTTAATAATATTATCTCTTGTATTCTGACACATCAAGAAACCACAAGTATAGCTTTCTTTTATACATGGTTAGATAAGCTACTAGCCACAAGTATAGTTTTCTTGCCATGGTTGTACTTATGGTAAAGAAATCTAGAAAATGAAAAAAAAAAAAAAACATTTATGCTGTGAGTGCTTTTTCCCATGGCAACTCCTTTGCCAAGCTCACCGGTGCCATGGTTCCACTAGACAAGTATTCTTGTGGTTGACAGCATAGCCATAGAAATTTCAATCTTATGCCACAACTTTAACTATGGCACAAATGATGATTTATTGCAATGTCTAAACCTTGTTTTATCAAAATTGGATGCAAACCAAAAATTGAGTCAAGAACCATTTGTATACCTTTATGCTATGCCAAAGTCTAAAAGCGAACAAAAGTTAAACATTAGTGTATTAGTAAGTCTTTCTCCCTTATAAATTCAAACCTTTAATTTTAAAAAAAATCTTGGGAACTATATCTATTATTTTGAGAAATATTTTTAGTCTTATCATAACATTAAGAATTTGAGTACTATTGTCTTTTATATTTTGAAAAGTCAAGAAACCACCTCCTTAATTTTAGTATACACTCAACCATAATGTTAAAATATCTTATCTATCCACATATAAATGATAGAAGTACTACTATCTCAATACTTCAACAAGATTATAAATATGTCCTCTATTTATAATAGTTCTATTGCAAATTACATCTTTCATAATACTATTTTGAGTTATTATACTTGCAAATTACATCTTTCACTAAACCTATTGGACCAAAAAAAGTTTATTTATGAATCATTTACTATATGAAATCAATTAAAATTTAACATGTATAACTACGTGAATATATTATTTGTCAATTTATTTGCTTGCAAGATGGTGATTAGTTTAAAATCTGAAATATGTATGTTTCATGACCTAATTCCCTAGTCATGACCATCATCAATATCAATTTTTTATTAATAGTCACTAGCCTTAATCCGTTTTCATTACCTATTACTATTCATGCTTATTTCACCGTTACTAGTCATATTTGCTCAATTCTAATTTGTTGTTATGAGATACTAAAGACCTATGATATAAAAGTGACATAATTTTGAATATAAACATATTTCATAATTTACAATGGCATTGCCGAACAAGCACATGCCAGGTTAAACATTGTTCATAAGTTTACTACATGTTTTTTAAAAGGACTATCAAACATCCACCTAACCTAGGAGTCACTTCCATATCACCCTATATTCTTTCCAAGGCAAGGCAATCAAAAAGTTAGATTAACCTATGTCTTATCATAAGTCCAAAAACATAAGTGAATATAACTAAGCCTTGTGGCCATTTTATTTACCAATTTTCATAAAAACATAAGCTAGCAAAATATATGGTTTGATGGTCAACCTCTAAGGGTCAAACCATTCTAAGACTAACATGAAAGAGACATTTGGTGGTTCCATATGTATTATCTCCACCTCATGTAGTACTTTGTAGCCCACTAGATTCATAATGACAATATCATGGATCCTAATTTCATAGACTCCTAGTGGACTTATAACGGTGGTGGAAAAAGCGTCAGATGTAATCTCCATAGGATTAATGTCCATGCTTACTTCTTTGGAGGAGGGTACTGCAATGTCTTAAGATTCTAAAAAAAAAAAATTCATAGATGAGTGAGTCTAGAGCTCAATGAGATAACTCATGCCAAATTTATAAATTTGTCCAACAAATAACACACACACACACACACACATATATATATATATATCTATATATTTACACCATAACCAAGTATTCATTTCTCAACCCAAGTTTCATAAGTAGATCATTAAGTTTTAGAGACTCACCTTTGAATAGTATTACATCACAATATCCATAGCTCATTATACTAAATCAGGGTTCTTATGACCTTAAGTTGCCATCCTGAATTATTACGTTATTCAATCTCATTATATCACATTTCTAAATTTGACAAAATAAGTAAAAGCAAAATACAAAATAATAAATGTAAATCTCCTTGTTATTCTGATCTAACCTTATCCTGCATAATCCCAATTTTATCCCACTAATCATATCAGAATGCACAAATCTATGATCTGATTCATTTTTCCCATCCCATCTCATCAATTACATCTCAAGTCTCATAAGATCTTGTAAGCATTCAATAACATCATTATTATAACAATTATATCACAAATGTACATTTCAACCACAATCTTAATCATATATCTTTTATCACATCACCACATTTCATCCACTTCATTCATTATGACATATGTCATCCCATGTCTCATGGGGAAAATTACCACACTTAAACAATATCACTACTCACAATAATTATGCCACACATTCACATTCAATCTCAATCTCAATTATAGGATTTATATTCCTTGTTACAATATCAGAATATCAATTATAGACAATTATTGAATTTATTGATATTAGTTTATGAATCATTTATATAGCATTCTTACTTCCTTCATTTAACTAACTAGAATGCACACAAGATTGGATGAAAGGTTGAAAAATATCTAAGAAAGAGAAGTGAATTCCTCTAAAAGGGTGAAAATTTCTGGAGGTGCAATATGAATTGTGAATAGGATCAAGCTTGAAATTCAAGCAAGATCACGATTAGAATCACAAGGATCAAATGAGAAAGATTTGATTTGACTTGAACAAATCTTATTCAAATTACGGGTTTGCTCACCAAAATTTGGAAACATTCAAGAAGTCCAAATTTATACGTGATCAGAATTGAGGAAATGGAATTATGAAAGGTCAATTTAAATCATAAGAAAAACAACTAAAATTCCATCAAATCTCAAGGCTTCAAGCCACAATATTGCTTTATAGCTATGAGCATGATCGTGGGTTCAAGGCAATAATGACGATTTGAATCGTGATTTTTGGAAAATGAAAGCCAATAGAAAATAGGGCAAAAGACATGCAAACTTACACCAAGTCATAGGAATTCAACACAACACATTTTAAGAACATGAATAAGCACAAAACTCAATTTTTCCACCAGAAAACTCACCATTATGACAACAAGCCCATTCATACTCAAACATTTTCATACCATTGTAAATGCCCATTTCCTTCAACATATACTAACATTCATTAAACCACAATCATATAATCACACCATTATTTATAAAAAAAATTGTAAGAATCACTCAACTTAATAGTTGGAACAAGCAATCAAGACAGATCTTATAAAGATCTTCAACACTTTTCAAGAAAAAGAAAGAAGAGCATATTAGTTTCTTAGATTTTTTTCAAGGATTTCTCTCATCAGTTAATTATATACAATTTGATTATTATTCCATTACATAGAAACAAACTAAACATAACATATTCAAGCTCTAAAAAAAACAAATATCACATGGGTTCATAAGTTGAATAGCGACATTACTAGTAACTGTTGGATTCAAAAATTTGTAACTTAGATTTTTCTTTGGTACATTAATTAAAGAGAAAGAAGAGAGAAATTAACAATAAAAATTTGAGAAATTAACATGAAGAGAGGAATGTTTACTTGAAGAGAAAGAAAGTGAGATGTAGAGAAAGAAGCTCTAATTTTTGAAAGCAAATATAGGTTACATGAAGGCGACCAAGAAATGGCTAAGGAAATTAAGGAAGCCAACCCCTTGAAGGTAAAATGGGAACATTCTTGTCCTTTGACTTTGACTTCAAGTTGGCTCTATTTTCTCTTTTAAAAACTTTTCCTATTTCTTCAACTTTGAATTCAAAATTAATGTATTCATCGATTGTCTGGGACCATGAAATTTTATCATAAATTAATTACCTTTATAATGATTATAATTTTACTCTCACTAGGTACTCGTAGCCCTAACTTTGATCTTTTTGAAGTTTTCTAGATATTAAATTGCAAAAACATGAATTTTATTTTCTAAGCATCTATAACGGAAATTTTAATTACATAAAGATTTCAAAAATTCATATAACCTATTTCTAATATATCTGAACTCCTCATAGCCCAATATTTATAATTTCAAAATTCTCAAAAATTTTAAATTCACCCTTTTCAAATTTTTTCAAAAGGTCATTTTATTATCGAAATTAATTTTAGAAAACTCAGGGTATTACAATTCTTCCCCTTAAAAGAATTCATCCTCAAATTCTAAACAATGACAACAATTAGCTAAAATGAACTAACAATTATAAATATACTTTATGCTAAGAAATTATTATATTTATTCCTTACCAAATAATTGAGGATATTTTTCTCATATATCAGCTTCCAATTCGCACATGGCCTCTCGTTCATCATCTTGTCCCCCTATCACTTTAACTATCGGAACTTTTCTAGATCTTAGCTTTCTAAGTTGTCGATCAAGAATAGCTATCGGTTGCTATTTGTAGGTTACTTGGGTGTCTAATTGAATGGATTCTTTCTTAATGATATGAGATTCATACAAAATATATTTCCTCAGCATGGAGACATGGAATACTAGGTGGATTCCTTGCATTTTGGATGGCAATTCTAGTTGATAAGCTATGGCTCCCTCATTTTTAATAATTTGAAATGGCCCAATATATCTTGGCTCCAATTTTCCCTTTTAACCAAATCGCATGACTCCTTTCATATGGGATGCTTTAAGAAAAACTCGATCATCAATGTTGAACTCTGACTCTCTTTTTCATTTATTCAATTTTTGTTAGTCTTGAGCCACCTTTATTCAATTGTAGATCAATTGCACCTTCTCCATAGCATCTACTACAAGATTTGGCCCTAACAACTTTGCCTCTCTGGGCTCAAACCAACCTATTGGAGACTTACATCTCCTCCTATACAATACCTTAAATGATGCCATTTGAATTTGGGCTTGGTAACTATTATTCTAGGCAAATTAGATAAGTGACAAATGCTTTTCCCAACTACCTTCAAACTCCATTATGCAAGCTCAAATCATATATTCTAAAATTTAGATCATTCACTCTGATTGGCCATCAATTTGTGGATTAAAAGTGATACTAAACTATAGTTAAATGGCCAATGCTCATTGAAATGATCACAAAAAAATGAGAATTAAATTAAGTACCACAATCTAAGATAATTGTTAATGATGCACTATGCAAAGGAACTGCTTAATCAAGATAAATTTGCACATATTGAGTAGTCAAATGAGTTTTCTTGATGGGCAAGAACTAGGCTAATTTAGTTAAATGATCCATGATGACCCAAATTGAATCATAACCCTTTGGTGACTTTAGCAAACCAATTAGGAAGTCCATCATAATACTGTCTCATTTCCATTCTAAAATCTTAATGGATTGATGCAATCCTATTGGGCGTTGATATTTCGCCTTCATTTGTTGACATGAAAGGCATCTAGCCACATGTTTAATCATATCTCACTATATTCTTTTCCACCAAAACACCTTTTTCTGGTTGTGATACATTTTAAACACTCTCAGGTGCATTGTATATGATGAATTATAAGCTTGCTGCAACAAATCATCACAAACACTTAAAGCATTTCTACTTCGTCAATTGCAAATTTTGAGTTTGACTCGACTCCCATTTTTGTCTAAGAATCACATATTGTGAGTCTTACTTTTTAGTTTCTTTGACACAGTTGATCATCATCGATTGTACCATCTTTTTGGCTCTGGAACTTCTAGTTGCACATCCAACTCCTTAAGTTTTGGTTAAAAACACATTAACTTTTCTTCTTTAGAAAGAAGATATGATAGATTACCTATCGATTTCTAACTTAATGCATCCACTACCACATTTGCCTTTCTAGGATTATACAATATTGAACACTCATAACCTTTTATCAATTCCATCCATCTCCACTGTTGAAGATTAAAATCTCTTTACTCAAAGATGTATTTTAGGGTATTGTGATCTATGTAAATTTCACATGTTTCTGTATATAGGTAATGCCTTCATATTTTCAATGCAAAAATTATATTTGCCATTTCCAGATCATGAACAGGGTAATTCTGCTCATGTTTCTTTAGTTGTCGTGACAAATATGCAATTTTCTTCCATTTTACATTAACATGTATCCTAATTTGATTCATGAAGCATCACAATACACAACATAGCTACCTGATCCAAATGGCAATGCCAATACTCGAGCTATCGTCAAGCATCTTTTTAACTTTTGGAAGCTTTCTTCACAAATAGGAGTCCATTTGAATTACACTTATTTTCAAGTACGCTTAGTCAACGATGCAGGAATCTTGAAGAAATCTTTGATAGACTTTCAATAATACCTAGCTAACCCCAAGAAACTTTAAATTTTTGTAACTATCATAGGTTTAGGCTAATTTTTTATAGCTTCTACTTTTTGAGAATCAATTCATACCCCTTCTTGTGACACTACATAACCAAGAAACTTTACATTATTTGCCCATAATTCACACTTACAAATTTTGCATAAAGTTTATGCTCCTACAGAGTCTACAACACTATCCTTAAGTGTTGGTCATGCTCCCCTCACTTTTGGAATATAAGTGATATCATAGATAAACACAACCACGAATTTATTTAGAAATGGCTTGAAAATTTTATTCATTAGGGTCATAAAAGTAGTTAGGGTGTTTTTAAATCAAATGACATTATGAGGAATTTGTACTGTCTATAGCACGTAAGAAAAATAGTCTTGGATGCATCTTCCTTATGAATATTCAACTGATCATACCCTAATTACAAATTTATTTTTGAGAAATATCTCACTCCTTGCAACTGATTAAACAAATTATTGATATAAAGTGATATTTGTTCTTGATCGTCACCTTATTCAACTGACAATAATTAATACATAACCACAATGTTCCATCCTTGTTTTTGACAAAAATCATAGGTGCTCTCCATAATGAAATACTCAAGCAAATGAAGCATTTGTCAATTAACTCTTGGAATTGAATTTTTAATTCTTTCAATTCCATTGGCACCATTCAGTAAGAAGGAATAGGAATAGGTTCTGTGTTAGGCACAAGATCAATAGTAAACTTAATTTCCCAATCCAATGGTAGTCTAGGTAAATCATTAGGAAACATGTCGAGAAATTCTCATATCATTGGAATCTCACTTGGGTTTGAAACAATTTGATCTAGATCTTGTACCATAACTAAATAAGTTTGCACCCCTTTTCAACAACTTTTAATCAAACCAGTTATTTTAGCTACCTGCTCTCCTTGAAACATTACAGGAGAAGATTCATTAAGCTGGAATACAACCATCTCATCATAGTAATTCATGCATGTACAGCACTGAGAAAGCCAATCCATACCTAGGATTATGTCATAATCCACCATATTTGATACAAATAGATTTATAGACACTTGCTTATCTCTTATTGTCATAACACAATTTTTTAAACAAATGGTCAGCTAGAAAAGTCCTACCAACAAGAGTCATCACTGTTAATGATGATTCCATTGGTTCATGATTCATCAAACAAGTTGACAAATTTCTTCATAATTAAAGAATGAGTAACTCTAGGGTCAAACAATACTCAAGCTTATAAATCATGCATTTTCAAGGTATCTAAGATTATAGCATTTAATGCTTAGGCCTTCTACCTGGTAAGATTGTATAACCTTATTGTGGCTTCATCAAGGTTTCTCCCTCAATTGCTCTTCCCATCATACTTATATTAAATTAACTTTTCTTTTTATAAATTATTTAAAAATTAAAAAATTTAATTTCCTATCATTTTTCCCTTCCCACATTTCAGCTTTCCCACTCTTTTTTTCCCTCTCCCGCGCGTGCCCTCCCCTGCAGCAGCCTCCAATTGATTGTGCTCTGCTTGTGTGTTTCATCCTTTTGCATCTGCTTCCACTCTTCTTC